>JAVQKI010161009.1:0-10278 GCA_036025975.1 Nematalosa erebi
CTGGGCGATCAGGATGGGCTTGGACACTTAGTGGGAAGTATCGTAGGCTATGTGTAGTTGTGTGTCTTGTCGCTCTCTTGTGTTTTTCTCCCTCCTTTTCTGTATGTTGGAGCCTGCACAACCTGTTCGGATGGATGGCAACGACGAACTCCAGGATCGGTGAGATCGGTTTGACTCAAGCTTGATTCAACGCTCTCGATTTAAAAACAAAGGAACGTAAAGGCTGAGTTATGCTTCAGCGTTGATTGTGCGCCAAGGCTTTGGCGAAGATGGTCGCCTTGATTTTTCATTTATAGTAGTGCGGCGTTGTCTAGGGGGCGTTGAGTTGCGAAACCTCATGAATTTGTACGTGGAGTGTTTACTTTCCGGTCGCGAGAGTGAACAGTACATTAAACAGAGAATACTTTTGGAGCTGGAGCTGATCGATATTGAAGAACAAATGCTTCTAGTGCAAATGTAAAATACAAAACGAAAGAGAAGACGTGAAGGAGGTGGTCTGTACGCCCTTTGAACGAGTCAAGGCAAACGACAGGAGAATTTGCCACACTAGTTCGACCATTGAAGGTCCGCGTCGCATGTCCCTACTGTCTGCGCTGTTTCGACGCGTAGTTAGGATTTTTTGGAGGCGCGCGTCAAGTGACGCAGATGTTCTGCGAAGGGGGTTCAAGGCGACGGCGGCTGTCTGTGTCGCGACGGCGACGAAATCACGCAGGAGCATAAATCAGGCTTTAGAGACGCACTGTTTCCAACATGCTCCTGAGGAAAGCCACAGAGAATGTCGTCCCACACCACTCCTCACAACACACACACACACACACACACACACACACACACACACACACACACCCCTACTCTGTATATTCAGTTGCTATGTAGTATTAAGACACTCACAGTTTTAGACCACAACATGCTTTTTAAATGCTCTTTTTGAATGGATTTAAAGACGCCCACGCTCACAGACATTTATGTATGCGCATATGTTGTGATGGTAGCTCTTCATGGACATATGCTCACACAGATGCATCTGTGGTTCAGTTACAATTGCATGGCAATTAACTCACTGCCCACACACACACACTAGCACACACAAGACTTGGTCCAGATTCATATGATTAGAAACGTTATTGTGTTTGCACTCCTCGTCCATATTAACCCAGTGGTTTCAGTGCAACGATTTGAAAACATTGTCTGCCTCGGATTTGCCTAAAAACAGAGGAGTTGCACTATCATCCTGACACCTGAATTCGTAATTGTATGAAAACTTCGAGCCCTGATTGGTCATGCCACTCTCATGTGACACGTTCACCTGATCCTTGCAGGGAGGACGGTGGAAGGGAACTGTGAGAAATGATCTGTCATATTATCTATTACCACAATAGTATCAGATACTCAAATCTTGTGCTGACTTCTGTAGTTCAGTTGAAGTCTGCCTCTATGGTTCAAAGGTAGGCTACATATGCCGAAGTAAGCCGTTACTTCCCCAGCGCTGAGGCTGCAGAGAATCCTCCACAGAAACTAAATCAAGACCCATGTGAAGATGAAGATCGTTTGTTCTAAAACCCCACGTTAAAATGAATAAGGCCTAGTGTGAATGTGATGACGCATGCACACTCACTCTAAGATACACACACACACACACCAACCCTCATCCCTGTGTGCCAGCTCCCACATTCCCAGCCCTTGGTGTGAATAAAGACACATTAAGCATGGCGAGGAAATGTGGCGTGGCCGCTTCCTCTTGTCCATGCCGTCTGCACTCTGCACAGCGGGACAGCTGATTGTCATCATGCCACATTCTTCGGTCTGACACCTCGGATCACACACACACACACACACACCACCAATGTATACACAGTCTCTCCCAGACCCACACATAGAAATACACACATATAGTTTCTTATACACACACACAGACAGATTTAGTGAAAGGGCTGTTTCATGAATAATTCAGAGTGAGTGAGGAAATTCTAGTTAATGAATTTGTGTCTGGAAAGCTGATGATTGACCCTCTACCAATATAGTCTCTTTATTTTATTTTCGACAAAACACAAGCTCATAGAATTGGCATTAGCAGTCTCAGCCATCTGTATGTTTTGCTTGGCCTGGAAATCCCCCCCACCCCCCACCCCACCCCACCCAACACACCCAGACTCACACACCAACACCCAACCCCCAAATGCTAAGCTATCCCTGTCACTGACAGAACCATCTCTTAAACAGATGTTCTTGGCATTATGCAATCCAGTATCAAGAGCCCTGGTGTTCCCTTACCTAGTTGTCTTCCCATGCTTGGATATTATGCCCTCCCCCTCCACCCCTTCCTAGATTTTGATATGGGTCATGAACTCGTTTGAAAACACTGTTAAAACCAGTCAGACCGTTTGGCATTAATGGCCGGTGACACGTGCCCCAGTCAAGGGGCTCAGGCAGCGTGACGCTGATGCCGCTCAGACTGGAGAGAGACATTTCATGCATGGGTGGGCGGGAGTAACACAAGGCCCCGCTGCTGGATGCCCAGACTACCACTTCCTGTTAGCTTGTCACCTGAGTCTTCAGTGAATTGCCTCTTCCTCTCTCCCCTCCCTCCCCCGTGTGCTTGTGTGTGTCTGCTTGTGTGTGTGTGTGTGTGTGTGTGTGTGTCTGTCTGTCTCCAGCAGACGTCCTCTCCTAACTCCTCCAATGAGAACTCTCCAGTGAGCCCTCCTGATGAGCAGGGCCAGGGGGACTGCCCTCCCCAGCTGGAGGAGGAGGAGCCGGCCTTCCCCCACACCGACTTGGCCAAGCTGGATGACATGATCAACAGGTAGGCAGCACGGATCCTCGCCTCACTGCACTGAATGGGCCCCACCTCCAGCCACTCTCCATGTCTCTCTGGTTTGAATTAGTCAACATGCACATGGAGACATATATATACACACACACACAAACACAGATGGGGTCACTTTAAAGTAAGGAACAGACCTTGCCATTATTTACCCCAATTGTGATACGATGGAACGTCCATAGGAATCAAAAGCAGCTGTGGTGTTTACTTGTGGCACGAGTCATCATGTGCGTTTGGGTGACCGATTGGAAACATTGCGATTCTTTCCATTGCTGGCACAGTTCAAACTGACTCAAACATGTTTGACAGTATCTAGACGGGTCACTGTAGTACCGATTGGGACAATTACTCAGTCATTAGGTTTGTGTACCAGACTTGATGTTGTTATAATAAAATGGGAACCTTTGGCAGGTGTATTCCTAGCTTAAGTTGGAGAACCTGATCAACAGGAATGCAGTGCAGGTTCCCCTCTTGGCTCAGTTTTTAGAATGTCTTCGTCTCAGCAATAAAATGAATGCTTAGTAATAATAATAATTGCACACACACTCACATCAAAGACACAGCAAACAGTAAGATTAATGACATGATCTACGGGTGCCCAGCAGCTCCTTTTCTCATTGCAGTGATTGGGCTCTTGACATCTCTTTTGTGTCTCTTATAGGTGTTATTTTGATAGATGTAAAATTTGTTTACACACACACACACACAAACAAACCCAGATGGGTTTGCTTTAAGCTAGATGACATAATCAACAGGTACATTGCAGATCCTGAAGCATTTACTCACTCAGCCTACTGAACTGCCTCAGCTCTGCAACCAGCGGTCCACGATCCGTCAGCATAATTATTTTGACAGACGTAAAATGACTTTTTACACACACACACAAACACAAACACAGATGTGGCTGCTGTAAGCATGCCCAGATTGTTCTCTCTTGTGCCATGTACTGTACCTCAGGATTTATGGCCATTCCAACAACTGCTCCCTGTATGTGTGTATGCATGTATGTGTGTGTGGGCCTATAGGTTTATATGTGTACGCATGTAACTGTGTGTGTGTTTGTGTGTGTGTGTGTGTGTGTGTGTGTGTGTGTGTGTGTCTGTCATGAGATTTTCATAAATCTCTCTTTATTTTTTCAGACCCCGCTGGGTTGTTCCGGTTCTGCCCAAGGGTGAACTAGAAGTTCTTCTCGAAGCTGCTATAGATCTTAGTAAAAAAGGTAACACAAGTTCATCCTAGTACTGCAGCCTGACTGATGCTTGTTTGGATGACTCAGTCGCTACATGCCATTTTATATTCACATTGAACTTAACATGAGATCTCGCCAGTAGATTCTTTGTCACGGCTCCCACCCCCTTCCCCATCTTGCAGCTTTTCGGCTGAAGACAGCCATTTTCTGGAGCTAGCAAGCTCTAAAAATTAGATCCAAATTAGCCATTAAAACAAAGGCCTAATGTGTTCAGCCTCTGTGAATTTCCTAAGCCTCTATGTGCTTTGGTAATTTGGCGAGCCTGATAACAACCAACCCTGCCTCTCTGTCTCTCTCTCTCTCCAAGTGATCTGAGCGTTTCCTGCAAATGTCAAATGTTTCTTAATAGGCTCCTCTGCTGGTTGTTGTTTGACTGTTTGTTTTTGTCTTTTTCTTTTTTGTTAATCTCATTATCGTTTATTGTTCATGTCGTTTCCTCTCCTCATCAGGACTTGATGTCAAGTGCGAAGCATGCCAGAGGTTTTTCCGAGATGGCTTGACTATCTCCTTCACCAAGATACTGACAGATGAGGCAGTCAGTGGATGGAAGTTTGAGATCCACGTGAGTATTGCCAAGGAAAAAAATATAATTATGCATATAGTCTGCACTTAAAACATTTTGAAATGCCAAGCCATTAGAGGCTGTGTAAAGACGTCGCCTCCCTTTTTCTAAAAAAAAAAAAAATCCTGTCCAGTGTGGCGTCTACTGAACCCAGTTCCCCATCACATAAATTGTGGCCTTTATTGGGCTGCTGAGTGTCTGAATCAATGCTCCGGCCTTGTTCCTCGGGGCCGTGTGGCGCTGATCAAAGAGGGTTTGTGTGGGTCCGGGCGGCAAGGATGGAGCGCTGCGATGGGGTGACGGGAACAATAACCCCGTGGCTCTCCGGTCATGCCCATCCTGTAGCAAAGGCGGTGGAGGGGGTAGTGGCTGCGGCCATCTCAGCCTGGCTCAGGCTCTCTGACAGTATCTGTCTGTCTGTCTGTCTGTCTGTCTCTCTCTCTCTCCCCTCTGTGACATTATCGCTTCATCTCATGCCTTCTCTCTGCCTCTTACCCACTGTTTCTTCCACTCTCTTTGTCATGGTCTCTCCCAGAGTGTCTGATCATTTTTCTTCCTGCCCTCTCGCTATTTCTGGCAGTTTCCCCTTCCTGTTTGCTTGTTACTCTTTAATTGTGGTGTTTTTTGTTATACTGTTACATTCTGTGTCTGTCTGCTGCGCCCCATTAATCCCCATTTAGCTCTGTATTTTTTATGTTTTATTTTTTTATTTTTTCCTTTTTCTTACTCACTCTCTCACACTCATGTTGTTTCCCTGTCTCCCCACAGAGGTGCATCATCAATAACACCCACCGTTTGGTGGAGCTGTGCGTGGCCAAGCTCTCCCAGGACTGGTTTCCCCTGCTCGAGCTGCTGGCCATGGCCACCAACCCGCACTGCAAGTTCCACATCTATAACGGCACGCGGCCCTCCGAGACGGTGCCTGCCGGCGTCCAGCTGGCCGAGGACGAGCTCTTCGCCCGCCCGCCGGACCCCCGCTCTCCCAAGGTGCGTGGCCTGCTAGCCAGTGCACTGTCTTCACCTTCACCAACAGCAAGGAATCTGTTTTCGTTATGGAAGAAATTGCAAGTTAAAGGTGTTGAGGAAATGTGCAAACAGCGCAAATAATTCCATTACCCATGGTGCCTCTGTGGCGAGGTAATATCTTTACCATAGGTGGTCTCCAGTCACAGGAGCAGGAATCAGTGTCTGGTGTTTGAGTTCAGCTTGTCCCCAGTAGTCCTCCTCTGCCTTGGTTCAGGAACTTTTAGAGGTCCAAGGCACACACTAACAGGAACTATGCAGTAATTCAATGTTGTCTTTAAAGGTTCTCATTCATCCAGGTCATGGCAGCAATAAGTTGCTTAAAAAGCTCCAAAAAAATGAAGTCCAGGTGCCTGCAGCTTAGCACTTGTGGTTACCGGACGTTGTAATGCCATATTTCCCTATGGATAGGATATTAGGGAATTGTGCACACTAGTTGCAGGCTTTTTCGTAGGGTTTGTTGAGCATTGCTTGCTCATTGCTTGAAGTAGAGGAAGGCGGCTAAGGGATGATTGTCAGTGTCTTTTAGAGCCTTGGTGAGTGAACTAAAATCATCCCTCGCCTCACTGGTGTTATTCAGTGTAGCTGAAGCAGAGACCCTTGCCCTTTCAGACACACTAGCCCTACTGCCACCAGAGCTGATTCGCTTTAATATGATGCACGTCAAAAAGTTTGTGCAACACATTCGATGGAAAAAGAATTTTATTGGTCTCATGAGGATTTTGTCATGTTCAGTTAATGGAAAACTGTTTTTTATGCTTCTTATGTTGATAAGAAGCATAAATGATATGATTTACAGTTAATTTGATTGAATATCAGATTGAAACGGGGCTACTGTCCTGGGCCACAGTTGTCGGGCCTTGGTTGTAAAAAGTCTTCCCAAGTTTGTTTTTGCCATCGCCATAGAAATGTGGTAACACAAAGAATCTGATTTTTTTGCCAGAAGAGAGCCTTAGCGTCAGCACTGTAAAGTGAACCCATCAACTCGCATATTATAAACTGACGTTTGAGGATGTGAGTCATCGAACATTAAAATGCTCTGGATGAATCGTAAAAGATGCTCCCCTAGGAACACCAACCAGTATTTGGTTTATGAATGAAGTCAGGCCGTTGTTTTTTCTTCTTCTCAGCTTTGACACACTCAAAAAAAATATCCCTGCCAAATGCAGTGTGGGAAGAAGGGTCATCAGAGGTGGCAAGCCTTGGGGAGGGAAACGCAAACGCTTCCCTCGCTCTAATGGAATGAATTTCTCATTTAGAAAGGCCAGTTCTTCCCACCTTTACTTGTCTCTGACTCAGACACATGTGGGAGTTTATCTATAGAGAAAGAGACACAGACAGAGAGAGAGGGCATCTAACAACCAGGAGAGAGGGAGACAGGAATGGAATAGGAAACAAAGCAATGTGTAAATGTTTGTTTGTTTGTTTTTTTTCTCCTCCTGCAGTGGAATGAAATGATGACCCTGTATGTGTGTGTTTTCTTCCATCTGCTTTACAGGGCTGGCTGGTGGATTTAATAAACAAATTTGGCACATTAAACGGGTTCCAGATTCTGCATGATCGCTTCATGAGCGGCCAGGCTCTGAATGTGCAGATCATCGCTGCACTTATCAAGTAAGGCTGTTTTGTCACACACACATACACCCACTCATGCACAGAATCTCATGGGAATCTCAAAATGGCGTCTGGTCAATTTGTTGGTTTTGTTTTCACTTACGGCTGTAAACTCCACATAAACAGATGTTGGACAGCATGCTGTCAATTGCAGAACTAGCTAAGTTCACAAGCTGTTGCCTAACTTTTTGTATGTGTGTGTGTGTGTTTTTTCTTTCCCTCTGCAGGCCTTTTGGGCAGTGCTATGAGTTTCTCACTTTGCACACGGTGAAGAAGTACTTCCTCCCCATCATAGAAATGGTCCCCCAGTTCCTGGAAAACCTCACGGATGAGGAGCTGAAGAAGGAGGCCAAGAACGAAGCCAAAAACGACGCCCTGTCCATGATCATTAAGTCGCTCAAGAACCTGGCGTCACGGCTACCAGGCCAGGAGGAGACCGTGAAGAACTTAGAAATTTTTAGATTAAAAATGATTCTTAGGTAAGATTGGGGAAAAAAAGACAGCTAATTTCTCTGTTATTTCCGTAACCATTTATAAAGGAGACCTGTTTGATTACGTGTGACCTGATTGTGTGATTTGTGTTCCCTCCAGGTTATTGCAAATATCTTCTTTTAATGGCAAAATGAATGCACTAAATGAAGTAAACAAGGTGATCTCCAGCGTGTCCTACTATACTCATCGGCATGGCAACCCGGAGGAGGAGGAATGGCTGACAGCTGAGCGCATGGCGGTAGGCATCTTTGCGACTGGCAGATTTGCCTTCTGTTTACAACTGTTTGTGTGCTTGTTGGTGTCTGCTGTGTCACTTCTTGGTCATTTTCCTGACCTGTCATTCTTCTCTCCTTATTCTTTTCTCTGGTTGGTCACCCCCTTTCCCTCGTTTGTTTACTCACTCACTGTGTTTATGTGTGTGTGTATGTACACGCTCTCAGGAGTGGATTCAGCAGAACAACATCCTGTCTATCGTGCTGCGGGACAGTCTGCACCAGCCCCAGTATGTGGAAAAGCTGGAGAAGATCCTGCGCTTTGTCATCAAGGAGAAAGCCCTGACTCTACAGGACCTGGACAACATCTGGGCTGCCCAGGTAATCAAGCATCACCCCCAAAATAGCCTCCATCTGAATGCAACTTCCGAAACTGTAGTCTTTGGTTTGCTAATCCTTGAGGGTATTTTAAGTGTATGTTTAAGTGACAAGCTTGTTGAGTTGATAAGAGTTATTACTAAGGCTGTTTTGTTTGGGTGTCCCACTTCCAATGGGTTAACCCTCCCTGGTTCAACTATGTATTTATGTAATTGTGGTGAGTGGTGGATCGCCTTGTCTGTTGGTTTACTAGTGATTCCTTTGCCCACAGGCTGGAAAGCATGAGGCCATTGTGAAGAATGTCCATGACCTCCTAGCCAAGCTGGCGTGGGACTTCTCTCCCGAGCAGTTGGATCATCTCTTTGACTGCTTCAAGGTGAGTTTGCAAGAGCCAGCTCAGAGTGGCTTAAAGGAATCGTCCAGAGTGAATCAGCTCGTAGCCCTGTTATCCGGGGGGTTGCTGAAAGCTGTCAGTAGGTATGAGAGTGAGAGAATTTCATAGAGCGTATACAGAAAATGTTGAACCGGCAGCCAAGGCTGACTGAATAGGGGCACAGGAAAACAAAAACTGAAACCGTTTCCTTGCCCTCATCAGTTAGCGTACAGTAGGCTGCCGTTTAGCTACCATTCTCAGACCTACCGACAGCACACCGCAACCTTGAAAAACAAGGCCTTTGTTTGATTGACTCCAGACTATTTTAACAGCCCATGGAAGGGTAGGTCAAGCAATCATTCCTTCAACAATTTCAGTCTCCGATCAATCACTTGGTACGGTATAGAGTCATTTTGAAAAAGTCTAGACCTTTTGAATTTTGCTGTTTCAATTATACAGTTTTTTTTTTTTTATTCATATTGAAGTTCTGGAGGGTGAAGGTATGGCTGATTTGTCTTTGATCAGAAGTGAGCTAAAACCAGTGTTTTTATGTCTCGCAGGCGAGCTGGACCAACGCAAGCAAAAAGCAGCGGGAGAAACTTCTGGAACTCATCCGCAGGCTGGCGGAGGACGACAAGGATGGCGTGATGGCCCACAAGGTGCTGAACCTGCTGTGGAATCTGGCCCACAGTGATGACGTGCCTGTGGACATCATGGACCAGGCGCTGAGTGCCCACATCAAGATCCTTGACTACAGCTGCTCACAGGTACATGAGCCTCAACCTGTCCTGACCATGCAGATAACGCAGAGGGAAAAGTTGCAAATCTGATACGGTGTAGACCAGAGCGCTGAGCAAATATGTCTCCGATAGCAGAGCCTGGAACAAATGCACCTCTGACCCACCTGTTTGCACAAACACAGATGTGGTAGAATATTTTTGTTTGTGTTTCATTTCTGGTACAATAGTTGGTGCTAAAGTATATCAGTAGATAAAAGTATGGTAGTAAAGCATATAGATAATAATGCTGTAATAAGGGAAATCTGGAGTGAAGAATATTCACAGTGTCTCAAATAACATGTCCCTATCTTTGGTGTTGCAGGATCGCGACACTCAGAAGATCCAGTGGATTGACCGTTTCATTGAAGAGCTCCGTACCAACGACAAGTGGGTGATCCCTGCCCTGAAGCAGATCCGTGAGATCTGCAGCCTGTTCGGAGAGGCCCCTCAGAACTTGAGGTATCTTCAAGCTTTGTCTATAGAACCTAGCTTCCCTCTTAGAACAAACTTGCCAGTAAATTCATTTAGAGAGTGTAGCTGGGTAGATGGTGAAGGAACACTCTGTTGTGCACACATACAATCATGCCTAGTGATGTGTAGTTCACCCCATCTCCTAGGCTTTGTACAATCGGCTAGGTTTCGCATCTGCTAGTAGTTGGGTAGATGAATGCTTTCAGCCTGAATTAATATGCTGATTCTTTATACTCTTTTTTTTTTGCATTTTGGTGTGTAGCTTTAGCATGCTTTCTATTTATTTATTTATTTATTTATT
>JAVQKI010161141.1:0-12047 GCA_036025975.1 Nematalosa erebi
GGGGGGGGGGGGTGGGTTTGGGGGGGGGAGCGGGGGGCACGGTGAGGTGATGGAATCGGGAAGAAATTCAGAAAAATAATTGGAAGGTCAGGTTTGATAATGGCCACTCCAGCGAAAAACAAGCTCTTAATTGGTGTGCGGGCCTTTTGGTGAGTTTTCAAGGTAAAGTGTGAAGGCATTCATTATCTCCTCTATTTCATTCTCTCTCTCTCTCTCTCTCTTTCTCTGTCTCTCTCTATCTCTCTCTCTCTCTCTCTCTCTCTCTCTGTGTTACTAAGAGCGCTGCGAGGCCCACTACCTGCCTAACACCAAGCCACTTCTCCATGTGCCTCCACCCTCCACCCTCCCCTGGACAGCGTTACCATTTCTTTCCTGGAAAGGGGCTGTGTTCCTTATGATCTAATGAGCCATTTAAAGACCTTTCTAATACACATTTTTCCCTAAATGCCAAAAGCTAGTTAACGTTCCGCATGCATAGACCACAAGTCCTCCCAGGGAAGATACCGAACACTTAATCTATCAATCTCGCCAACACGCGCTATTTTGCATGAGGACAAGAAAAGGACAGAGCACACAGCCATACGCCACAGCCCACTTTTTTCTTTTTTTCTCCTTTTCCCCACTCCTATTTACATGACGGAGAACAAAATGGGGACAAGCTGCATTGTTGCCCTGATTGCCTTTCATTCGGCTGAGAAAGACTTGCTGCATGGCATTATGAAATCCTTGTGATGTCAACAGATGACAAGGGCCCCAAACAAAGGGAAAACAGGGCTTTGCCATCCAGATGAAGACAATTCATGAATATCAATGAGCGCTCCCTTGTTTATTGTCGGAACATAAATATAAATGTAGAAGCGACGCGTGTATGCATTAACACTTCAAATACAAATAATATTGACGTGCGGCTTTTAATTTTTCATGTCGCCAGAGCTCCCGCCGTGGCAAAGCTGATCATCCACTTCAAAGGGCTTTCTGCCTGCACCTTCCCAGAGGATCGCGCCTCTCTGAGGTAGGACACACTTAGTCTCCGTCTCCGTCTCGTCTCCGCGAGTGCCCGTCAAATCAGCGAGTGGCTAATGCCGTGCCTTTTGACTGGACCGTGAAACAGGATTGAGCATGTGAAACCTGTACAGGGCTCTGTAAGGCACGGCTAAAGCCCTCTGTATCACTGCCATGCAGCTCAGAATACAGCAGGAACAGGAAGAGAGAGAGCAACAGAGAAAGAGAGAGAGAGAGAGAGAGAGAGATAAAGAGAAGGATAGAGGGAAAGAGAGAAAGAGAGGGAGAAAGGAACAGAAAGGGAACAAATAACGAGGAGAGGGAGGAATAGAGAGAGAGAGGACAAATAAAGGGAAGCAGAGGAAGGACAGAAACAGAGAAAAAGAGGACAGATGGTGAGTAACACAGAGAGTGGGGGATAGAGAGAGAGGGACAGATAGAGAGAGTGATGCAGAGAGAGGGGAGTGCTGCACCTGAGACGAGCCTTGGGTGTAGAGGAGGCCTGGGCGGCAGGCTGGGCTGCGGCTCCCTTTCATCAGGACTGAGCTGAGCCAAGCTGAGAGCCCTCTCTGATTCCCAGCCTGCCGTCTGGGGAGCCAGGTGACGCTAATGAGGGACGCTCGCAAGTCCTGCTGCCACTCTGACACACACACACGCACACACACACACGCATACACACACACACACACACACACACGGCTTTTGTGGGAAATGGCCGCCGGGACACCCCCCAGGGAGACGCATGTTCACTCGGCTCCTCATTACACACACACACACACACACACACACACACACACACACACACCTATCCCGTTTTATCACTCTGTGTGGGCTGGTGCCCTGCATTGACTGCATTAGTACATGAACACAGTATATTCAATTGCATAGCAATACCAACTCACCTTTCTGCTTCACGCAAACTCTGGCTATAAGTGGTGTGTATCCTTGACCTTTCAAAATCTCTAACACAAGTTGCTAGCCTGCTCAACTGTAGTGATAAGTGATGTGATTATACTGGCTCAGACATAAGTCTGCAATCTACTTAATAAACACACAGTGATCAGTTCAATAACATGGAAAAAAATTTAGTCCTTTGTGAGAGCCTGCGCTACACAGAATACCAATAGAAGTTACATCCCGCTTTGAAGGACACCGCTAACTCCAACCCTCCAACACTGGGACAGCCTCTTTTATGTATGTATTTATTTATTTATTTTATTCTTTATTTTTTTTTGTCTTCTCTACTTGTCCAGGATTTCCTCTCAAAGTCACACTGGCTGGCCCACAATAGATGGGGAGGTCAGCTGAGGTTAATTAGTCTCCGAGACCCCCCTTTACTGTGCTGCCACGCCGCGTTACTGCCACTGTCCACTGGAGGCTAGGAATGAGGGAAGAGCGAGAGAGGAAGAGAGAGATAGAGAGAGAGAGAGAGAGAGAGAGAGGGAGGAAGAGAGATGAGAGAGGGGAAAAAGAGATGAGAGAGGTGTAGAATGTGAGAGAGAAAGGAAAGAGCGAGAGAGAGAAGAGAGAGGAGAGAGGGAGGGAGAGGAAGAGAGGGAGAGAGAGGAAGAGAGCGAGCTCGTCCAGCCCAGCAGAGTGCCGGAGGGGACAGGTCCCTCACGAGGGCTCTGCTGCTCCCCCCAATCAATGGCATTAAAAACACAGCCAGGATCTCCCCACGACACATGCCTGTGTGTGTAACTGTGTGCTTGTGTGTGTATGTGTGTCTGACCACAGTGAGAGAGTTTTTTTGGCTGTGCTCACTCTGTAGTTCCAGCCAACCAAAGGCCATTGTTATTATTTACTGGGGTATTGGATATACTGTCTGTGTGTGTGTGTTCAAATGAGAGTGAATTTTCACTGCTTCTCTCGATCCAAACTCCAAATACCCATAACGATTATTTACTGCGTGTCTATGTGCTTGTATCTGTGGGAGAGACAGTTGGTGAGCCTGTTGCCTGTTTACGTTTAAAAGCTCCTCCAAACAAATGTCAGTTTGTTTACTGGTGTTTTGTGTGTGCTTGTAAGAGTGTGTATGTGTGTGTGTGTACACACCACTCTCTACCACATGTGTATGAGAAAACGTGTAAATGTGTTTACTCTGACTTTGCCATGAATACGTGCGCACGCAAACAGGCATAATGAGAATAGGGCTTAAAGCGGGCGCTAATAGAGGCTGTAACCCCGCAGGGCGATGGAGGATGAGTGAAGGTGAATGGGTGCAGTCTTCCAGGCCCCCCTCCTACCCCCGCCGCGCCCGCTGTGCCTGCTACCGCTGTTTCCCTGCGCTCAGCTGGAGCAGAGTGGTTAGTCACACTTATTAACACGCAGCCCTGTTTGATCAGAGGCGCACAGCTAATTAGCTGCTGTAGCCAGGGCCCCACTTAGCCTGCGTCACCAAATTCCACCATAGTTCCTCCAGCAGGTATGTGTGTGTTTGTGTGTGTGTGTGTGTGTGTGTGTGTGTGTGCACTTGTTTGTGTATGCATGTATATACATGTGTGTGTGTGTGTGTGTACGTGCGCATGTGTGTACACACACAGAAACACGTGTGGCAGCACACAGCAAGTAAATAGGGACTCACTGCTGGGAGCCAAGAGAAGCGGAGCAACAGATGGTTTGACTGAAATCTAAACACCAGGCACTAAAAATCAACATACGTTGTGCTGACCAGTGATATGAAAAAAGAATAAAAAAGAAAAAAAGAAAAAAAAAGAAAAATGAACATAAAGATGAACTATAATGAATCTAAAGATGAACAACCGCAAATATGAACATCATTGATAAGACACAAAATGATCATTTCTTCTCAATTGTTTTGGTATTTTCTTGTTACTGTTTTGCTTTCTGTTTTTAGCTTGTGCCACAATCTACAGTACAAACACGTGTCTGAATGAGAACAGGCAAATGCATTTATTTGACTGTACCAAATGCGCTTTTTTGACTTGTGAAAATGTCAGAGAATGTCAGACGGGTGAGGGCAAGCAGGAGGTCAGCAAAAAGCCCTTTCTCTCACGCCCTCTCTCTCCCTCCAATCCTCAGCATGCTGAGTCACCCTGGGACAAATTACCAATGACACAGTGGACGTCACTCAGGAAAAAGGCCAGCACGTACAGTATTTAGTGCTCATATCAGTCAACAATAAAAACATTTTGAAATCTGCCATGAGATTCTGTGGGAAGAAGAGACACAACAGTGTACCTGCACATGCTTGCTTGTTGATTTGTTTGTTTGAAGTGTATTGCATGTGTTTATTAAAATACACCTTAGTATTCAGTCTATTTTTGCAAACGGCAAACAGTCGGAATAAAAAAGAAAAAAAAAAAATGATGCCGTGAAAAATAGATTTTTCACAATGATTCCAAGTATGCAGCCATTGTTTGTTGACGAACTAGACAATAATATTACATTTTCAATGCCCTCTAAGAGCTAATGCATTTGTGTTAGCACCCCCCTAACCCCCCAACTCCATTTGTTTCCTCACAAACACTGGAGTTCTCAAATCAACGCCTACACACACACCCACCCCCCAATCCCCAGCCACCTGAGTGAAGACTGCATCCAGCTAGTCCTGTTGGGCACCGGAGCGGAGCGAGGTCATTTATTTAGTGTCCTGTTTTCCTGGCTTTCAGGGCCCGTTGCCGAGGGCTGTGCGTGTCTTACTCGCTATTGACCGCATCCACACTCAGTGCTTGCTAACCAGGGAGGGAGAACGCGAGCGTGAGGAGGTGCACCGCATGTTCTCACCTGCTGTTACCCTCCCCACCACCACCAAACACGTACACACACGCACACACACACACACACACACACGTACGCACACACACACAAACACACACCTCATGGAGTGTCATTAGATTCTGCTTCTGTCTCCAACTTTATCACAGCACTAACACACACACACACCCACCCACCCACCCACACACTCATCCCTTGTTTTTGATCATCCCGCAGAAGCACCCCTCCACCTCACCCCCCACCAAACCAACAACGTCCCCCCCACCTCCCCCTGTCTCCGAGTAAACAATGGCCGCCGCTAGCACTCCGTAATGAAGCATTTTACAGATGTCATGTCCCGCTCGGCGGAGAGCACCTCCATTACGGCGCGGTGTCAGAACCACGAGCCCCCTCTCCTGCTTTCATCTCCTCACAGCTCTTAATGAACTGCCACACACACTCACACACTCACTCACACACACACATTGCCTGTAAGTTTGGCTAGGCTATCCTCTCTCCATCTTACTCTCCTTTGCTCATCCACTATGTCTCTCTGCCTCTATTTACATCACTAACCTTCTCTCTCTCTCTCTCTCGCTCGCTCGTTCGCTGTCTCTCTCTCTCTCTGTTTTCCTACTTGTGCGTGTGTGCATCCATGTGTGTGTGACTCAGGGGCTCCCATAGGGAGGTTAGCTGGTGTTAGGCGGCAGCTTTGACTTTTCGACATGCTTCGACTCAGATGGCTGCGGTGGCTGGGGCTCATTGTTAATTTAACACTATTGATCACCAGGCTTAGGGTGTGTGAGTGTGTGTGTGTGTGCATGTGTGTGTGTGTGTGTTGGGGGGGCAATCAGGCTACAGATTAGGTAACTGTAAACACACCACCTCAGTGACACGTGCCACGTTCAATACCTCACAGGACAGACCGCCCGACAGCCTGCCTTCCAATTTAGTGCTCACAGAACCTACTCCACCATAGAGGGCACATCTGCTTTTGAAACCTCAAAAACACAAGGGAACATCTCATTTGCCACCATTGCAATCATTTCCGGACATCCTTAGTGCAAACTGGTCCATTTGCCATGGTTACTGCCACTGATGTTAGCTAATGTTAGCTACCATACAGGGGTGTGTTTCCAAACACCACAGTAGCTAACAAGTTAGCAACTGCCGTGGTTGCATTTTTAATTGCCCACTGTCAACAGCCATAGCTGCTAACTAGTTAGCAACTAAAATGTTGGGAAACGCACCCCAAAACTACAGCAAGATAGAAAGATAGAAAGATAGCAGCCATGAAAACGATATTCATGGAACCAGATACACTTGACTGCAGTAGAAAAATGAGATCGCATAGAGAGATAAGCATAATGTAGCTGTTCCTGGAACAGCAGTACGACACAGCCGACACAGCCATCACAGCAGGAAGCAGTGGCAGCACCAGCAGCAGCTGTAGATCCACCCAGCAGACATATAGACGTGGTCTTGGAGCCTGGGGTCCTCGGCACTATTGACATTCCACTCAGAGCGCCAGCGCAGAGCAGAACTGCTGCCGGTGTCGCCCATGAATTATGCACACGCTGACGCCACCGGGCCCAGAAACACCAGGGCCATCATAATTGAGACAATTGAAAAGACAATACCAGCTGGGTCAATAATTAGTCTGCAGGACGGGGGAATCTGATCCCCAAGTCTGCCGCCCGTGACTCCCCTCCAACAACCCCAACGTGAGCGCACACACACACACTCTCTCTCTCACTCACACACACTCACATACACACACACACACACACACACACACACACACACACACAGATAAAGTCCTGGGAGTCACAAAGAGCTAATGCTCTCAGTCAAAGCACATAGGCTTTGTTTAACCTGTAAGAACTGCGAAGGTCTGGGCAATTCTGCTATTTGTTCGCTCTCAGCAATACATTATATTACATTACATTTAACCGCTGGTCAAATGATAAGTCTGGCAGCAGCTTTCTAGAGAGAGCAGAGCAGAGCAGTGTAGGGATGTGAGGGCTCAAGAGTGGGGAGAGAGTATGGGTTAGATTGGTATGCATGAGTTGAGGGCGACACGGCTGAGGAAGACAAAAACAAACCCCCTTGGAAACGCATGGCTTGAGAAGCTCCAGCTGTACACGCACGTTCTCTCCCAGACACACACCCCCCCAACACACACACACACACTTTCACCACGGAGCCTCTGAATTTTTTACCGCACTGTCAGTCGGAGTAAACTACCTGACATTAGTCATGACAGACAGTGCAGAGAGAGGCTATTGATCCCGACCCCAGACTGCCTCACCTCCCAACCCCCTCCAACCTCCACCCTCACCCCCACCCCAACCTACCCCTCCACCCTCCCTCTTTTCATAAATCCATACAGGCACTCCACGCTCCCCTGGGGTCTATTTTCCACCTCGCTCCCCATGCCAAAACAAGGGCTCAAGGTGATCACCATAAAAAGGGCCTCACACTGGCGGCCATTTTTTCACTGGGACTCATTCCAGCTTGCCGGAGAAAACTAAGAGAACCGTTGAGGACCTCAGGACAGCGTTCTGTCCAGCATATCTGCGGCTCAAGGTGAGACAAAGAGAGAAAGCTCAGAGAGGATATTCATTCTCTTCAAATAAATATCTTTAGATATATAGGGGAAAAAAAGACTTTTTTTTTTTTTTTTCTGTCAAGAAATGTGACAAGGTAGCATATAGGCAAGGCTGCATTTAATTAAAATCTATTTCAATATTTCACTCACAGTTATCCCAATGCCTGGCAGAATAAAGAGGCTTAAGAGAGATGGAATGTTAATGGTTTCCCACAGATGCCAACCCAGTGCACCTGACAGATCTCAACTCCGTCCTCCTTTATTGATATTGCAACAGGAGTGAGAAATACAACATGTTTTCAACCACTTTATATCAGCTTTTATAGACCCTTATCCCCAACCCCTGTTTTCCCCCACCCCTCTCCAACACAAAGGCCACTGTGTCTCACACCCCTGCCATTAGGCTTTATGGAGAGCCATATGCACTTTTATTAGTAGGTTAATGGCATTTAAAAGAGTAAAGCGCCGGTCTAAATCCACAGCATTAAAAAACAGAACCAGCACCCAGGGATACGTCGAGGTCAAGAGAGCAGACCTGCTCCGAAATCCACCAAGGCGCTCCGTCGCGTGGGCTTCCTTCCGCAATGAAAAGCCCATTGCCGAGACCCGTGTCTTTGAACCATGGGCTTTGTACCTTGGCTTTATGGGAAGGGAGGTGCAGGGAACGGGGATGGGGGTTGGGACAGAGTATCCAAACAAACCCATCAAGCATTTATGCCTTAAAACCTAATGAGTGGAAGTAATGGCAATTTAGAGAAAACGACATCAAGGACTGAGGCGAAACTATTTAGGCAGCCTCTATTCAGACATAATTAGCTGGAAAATGGCTCTACAGGAGTTTGCAACTCCCTGGTCTTAATTAGTTTCCATCCTAAATCTTGGATGAGTCGTAAACAAAGGCAATCTATTTCAGTTGCCAGCGTTATTTTGGTGACACCATCGTTCGGTGTTCTTTTTTTTTGTTGTCGTTAGACGTGACATCAAAGTTTAAGCTAATTGCGGCAACAATTTGTTAACATCAACATTTTAACCGTCGTCTCAATGACATTCATTTGGCTGGGTCCCATTTGTTCATGCTTGCTTGATAAATAATTGCATTTATTGCAAAACAGTGGGAACTTGTGACTAGGCTGCCGTTAACGTCAAGGGAAGCAGAATTAAGATGCAGTGGAGTGCATTAATGCCACTGACAACTGTGTCAACAGTTTCTAAACAGCTGTCCCACTGCTGCGCTTTACTTCTTCAAATGCTGAACGGAGAGGCGTTCAAACACAAAAATGGAAACATATTCTGTTGATGTGCCACTATACACAAACACAATATGGTTGGAATATGCAACCACCTCACAAGGCTTATGCGCAGCAGTCAGTCTTTGCAGAACACACACAGACACACACACACACACACACACAAACAAGCGCGTGCACACACAATGTGAAGTGTGTAAACAGCGTAAAACAAACATGCTGTGGCTTTGTTAGGATATCCATTGCCACTTCCAATGGTGTTACGTACACATGCTACAATCTCAGGGTGGAACATGTTTCCACTGCGAAAACAAGAGTGCATCGTCATGGCCGAAACATTTGAGCCCCCGTTGTGCATTGTGCTCAGCAACTCACGTCTGATGCAGGGCTTCAGGGGTGTGAATCCATGCCACAAGCCTGCAGGTGAGAGAGACGAGGGGGAGGAGGAGGGGCAGACAGGGCTGCGGTAGGGCTGAAAGCTCCCCCCTCTCAATCTCTCCCTCACACGCACGCACACACACACACACACACAGAGCAGTCTGCACAGCCCCATGTCTCCTGATGCATCACTGTCAGCACTTTGAGGGCCTTGCCACCCAGTCCGTGGCATTCTGAGACACCCCTCCATTACCCGCTGAAGCCCTCTCAACACTGTTTTCCTTACCGCTCGCCTGTCTGAGACCCCCGCACTGTTCCCTTGTGCTCAGAGCACCCAACCCTAAACCCCGACCCCTCCCCACCCCCAACCTCTTTTTGTAATGTTGGTTGTTGCTGATGCCATTTGCAGTGATGGATGACCATTCGCCGTCTCCCTGACAGGCCACCAGCTGATGCCACATAATTACAGTATCCCCCCATTTAGGCAAAATTACCAAATTACAGGAGTTTCCCCCCGGAGACCAGGCCAGGACTGACAGGCCCCAGTGAACAAAAGAAACACAAATATTAATGAAAATGGATTGGCAAAACAGCCTGGGTGCATTTTTTCTTTTTTTTGGAAAACATGGCTACCAAGTAAACAGTCTTTTCTTTTTCTCCTGATATTTTTTTTTCAGTTTTTTTTTTTTTCCCTGTCTTTCGTTCATTTTCTTTCTTCTCCTGCTCTCTGGCTTGCCAACTGCTCCCGATAAAGAGAGAGGGACTTTTGATTAGTCTCTCAAAGCGGAGGCAATTTCTCACGACTGATTAATGCTCCATCACATCTGCTGGCTTCTGGATATCAGATGTTTTTAGTATTTTAATCTATCCCTTTATTTATTCATTTATAAGGCTTAATTAAATGCAAACATATTCATATCCTCATAATAACACACAGCCAATGCATGATTGGTGCATGAATAACATTTAATACATGCTGATTACTAATGAACAGCGGCTCTGAATATGATAGATTAGTGAGTGTAACAAGTTATGATAAGCCTGCAGAGAAACGGAACAGTGATAGTAGAGGCTGGCGTCTCATATTAAAACACTGTTACAATTATTCCCTCATTCTAAAACTACAGCTAAAGCTGTGAAGGTGAAGAGTCATGGGGGGGTTGTGACAGGGTGGCCATTTTCCTTCCTGACACGCAGCACGAGCACCTTTCAGAGTCGGGCCGTTATGTTCTGCCAGTGAAGTGACATTTATTACGTGCGCATTGACAACTTGCAGAACCGTAGCCTGACATCCACACTCTAACTCTGTGCTTTGTTGTTGTCGCTGTTGAACAAAAAAAAAAAAAAGGGACCACCATCGCACAGTTCACACTCATAGTTCACACCCCGATCTCTGGCCTGTGTCTGGCAGCACGATTTTCCTTTTAACACACAGCTGATAAGTCGATAAACAAATAAAAAATACTAAATTAACTCAATCAGTCATATAAATGTACTCATTTCAGATCTGAAATGCGAAGCCATAGCTTTCTTCCCCTAATTCAAGCATAACTGTGCATGATTACTAGGCTTCCTAAATTTGCAATTTTCTTCGTCGGTCACAAGAACTCCTAACACTCTCATGTTCCAGAAAAGGAGGAAGAAAACCACACACACCCACACACACACACACAAACACCTCCCCATTTTAACACCTGTATTTACTCAGTGACATTGATTTCTCTATGCTTCATTGGGCCAATGCATATTTTAAAACCCCTCTTTCATGCATGTCTTAATGGTACACACTCACTGAAGGTACCACTTACTCAAGCATTAAATGAAGTTAAATAAGCTACAAGCACATGCATATGCATGGCGCTAAGCAATCTCAGGTGCACACCAGCGAGTTAGTTTGGAGCACACACCTGTCTTCTATCCTCCGCTGATGTGAAGTTTGATTTAACCTCCCGACGCAGCCTCTGTTGGTGGCACATAATAAAAATCAGGATATTAAAAAGCGGATCGAAGCTTTCTGATCTGCAGCGTCTCACACACACGCACACACACACACATACACACGCACACACTGGCTCAACACAGATGGGGGTGGAGTATAAGGTGCCAAACGCACCCCCCCCCCAAAATGATTATGTTTCGGGGCTGTAATTTAATCAGAATGAGCCGGGTGTCACTTACTAATAGCGGGTACTTTGCAGTGATTGATCTTTATTTGCCAAGGAGCGAGAGGGTGGGGCGAAGGGGTGGCGGTGAATTTCAGGGGGTGAGGGGGGGATTGGGGTGACAGCAACAGACGGCCAAGCGACTCCGACTGAAATGGGGCACACGAGAGATTTCTCATCTCACGCTATTGACACCCTGGAATTCATCACATACTAATGATTAGCATGGTACAGGTGTGGGTACTGTAAATACGAGAGGCCAACAGCTGGCACTGAGGAGGGATCTGACAATGATGGAAACGATGATGAGTCGACCTTCAAAGCAAACAAGTAAACAGTGCTAAGTGACACTGGAGTGCTTTCGGTTTCGCTTAGGCTTTGGTAAGAAAAGTTTTATTTTATTTTATTTTATTTGTTTACTTTTTTTAAGAATGGGAATTAAACTTCATCACCATTCAACGACCACCACCCGCCATCCTGACCCTGTCACTGACAGAAATGTGAGCGAAGAAATACACATTATCATTTAAAAAGGGCTGTGATGTGTTGTGAAGAAAAATGGCAGTTAGGTTTTTAAAATGTGTGTGCGATCGTGTGTGGGTCTACATGTGTGTGTTTGTGTTGGCAGCGAATAAGAAGTGAGGATGGGCAAAGCAGTGGAAACAGTAAGTCCATTTAAAAATCCTAGATTAAAGCTTAGCCATTTGCGTGGCAGGTTAAGATTAGAGAAGCGCTGGGGGCCAGAGGGGCAGCTGTGAGGTTGCATGGCTAACGTCCTATCCACTGTCTCCACAGCTCAGCTGGACACTTCGAGGACAGGCTCCACCACAAATCTTAAGTCTATAGGCCCTCTGAGATAAGAACAAAGAGAGAAGAGATAGCAGAGAGGGATGGAGGTTGGGAAAGAGATAGTAGGTACAGAGAGAGAGA
>JAVQKI010161244.1:0-14077 GCA_036025975.1 Nematalosa erebi
GGTTAACTTACCTTAGCGAAGTTATTCAGGGCAGTGTGATAAAGATCTTGATATTTTTCAAGTTATACCTATCATATTTATTGAGTTTGGACAATGACCTCTGATGCAGTTTGACTCAAAGCAATAAATGAAGCTGAATTGATGCAATCCAGGCTTATATTTATCTTGCGATATTTTACCTGCAGTTTGAACACAAGAAGTGAATTGAAGTGAAATTCATTCAAGAAATACCTAAAGATTTATTTAATCTGTTTCATTGCAACCTGACCTGGCCTATGTATAATGGCCCATGTTTAATGTTTAGTTGTACATATATTCACATATAATTTTAATTGTACATATAATAAACATATATCACATTTGTCACATCACATCACATATGTCACATTTCGCAGACAAGTTGTCCCACCTTAATAACCTCAGTTTAGATTGTTGTTATAGTGTTGCTGCCTACCTATACACATGTAATCGATAAGTATTAAAGTGCACCATAAGTCTCTGCAACAATTACTGATGGAGCCAGTACAGCTTTTTAGAGAAGTGCACCACCTTGCAGTAATGACTGGCTGCAAATATGGATATGTCAATCCAAAACCCAAACATGCTGAGGAGCATATTTTGTAAGAGAAACTTGTGTCCTTAAATGCTCTAGGCTATCTGACCCTGACCTGATCACTCTCTAGAGGACATCATAGCTGAGTTTAGAGTTTGAGGCAGAAACACACTTACTATGCATTTGTGCCCCAGACCCTTCTGTAACTGTACGCTTGCTGTTCTAATCATTTTGCCATGATTTCTCTTACATCATTGCTGTGACAATATTGGGCAACGTTATCATGACGTGAGGACAATCATTTTCTGTATGGTGTTGGTTATATGTATTCTGGGAATTTGAGTTGTGAAATACTTTCATAGAAGTTGCTGATGGAAATTATTTTTCAGAGGTTGCAGAAACCACACATCTCTGTTGCTGCTAAATATGATTGTTCTTATTGCTTAACATACTGTTGCACAGTACATAACAGGATAACTAAAATCCTTTTTTTTGTTTGCCTAGCTCTCTCTCTCTCTCTCTCTCTCTCTCTCTCTCTCTCTCTCTCTCTCTCTCTGTCAGACACACACATACTCTCTCTGTCTCTCACACACAAACATATACAGTTCGAAGTTAGAATGACCAGAAAAGAAGCAAAAACATTTGAGACCCCACACACCCAGATGTTTTCATAACTCAGTCACATGAGCCTGAGTGAGCCCCTACGCTGGAAAAAAGAGAGGAAGTGGAAGCCCATCTGTGATGTACAGATATGGACATGTACTACTTATACATTTCTTGGGCCCCTTGGAGACAGAAGCAAAAGGGCCCATATGCTTCCCTGTTTTCCCTAGTCATAACCACCACACCCCATGCACACATACACATACACACACAAACACACACACATGTACAGCAGGGCTGCCCCTTGCCTTGTTTCCATTACTCTACTTCTCCTCCTAGCTGCCTCCAAGGAGCACACAGAGTCAGTTATTTTCAAGGAGGTTTTGAGGCAGGCCAGCAGGCACATGGCTCTTATATAAGCTCTCCTCCTCCTCCTCCTCCTGGTTTTCCTTCTCTCCAGCTCCTCCACCCCACCTCCACGCCAGTCTCTCCCCACAACGCTCAGCCTTCCCTTCTTAGAGAGATCCCAGACACATCTGGAAATCAAAATCAAATTCGCCTGGAACCCGTCAGAGGAAACGAGGCTCCTCGGTTATTGAATCTGTGGCCAGCCGGGCCGGGGGAGGGACTGGGAGGCATCAGAGCAGAGTAACAGTCATTCCTGCTCTCCCTATGGCACTCCCTCGCTTACACGCCACAGTGCTGGAAAAAAAAAAAAAAAAAAAACATGAACCATGCATTCAGTGGAGCACTCAAACACACAGACGCAGGTCAGAACTTCAACAGGAGCTACTGGTTTCCTGTGGGTTAAAGGATACAGTAGAGGATGGCTTTTCTCATTCACAAGGAGGGGTGTGTACTGAGTAAATATGTGTATGTGTTAAGGTGGCTCAGATGAGTAGCCAACATTGTGAGGAGAACAAGCAGGATGTCTGTGGCAAGAGGGGGGATTTATTCCCTATGATGTCAAGACCGGGGTCTTCTTTCGGAAGGTACTTCCTGTCTCAACATGAGACTTGTCCAATTTTGCTGTTGTTCGCCAAGTGTAACAAGGCTAGAAGCCACAATGAGAATAATTACCATATGGCTCGAAGCTGTGCTGAAAAGCATTGTTATCACAAGGGATTCTCCTAGGTCCTTTAGTATATCAAAGGACATGGTTTATTGCAGTACAGAAAAGTGCAGGGCATAAATCTGTGGAAAAACTGTGTTACTATTGTTCCATCTGGTCTACGTGCATTTACATCTGCCTGGCTGTGGAGAAATATTATATTTTCTGAGAAAGCAGTGTGTGGAGTTGATAAAAACACCTCCTGTCTTGTCAGCGTGACTGGGAGGTGGTCCCTGCCAACCAGCTTGGCGGGAGCTCCTTTCAAACCCGCCTTGCATGTGGCTCCAGTTTTCAGAGAGTTCTTCCCCTCACCGAGAGGAATGCTCATCAAAATAAACTCCCAGCTCTCCCTCTCTCTTTATCATTCTCCCTCTCTCTAACCCCCCCTCCCCTCCCCTTTCTCAAACATCAGATGGTGGCCGATTGTTTGCCTTTGAGCGCTGTTGAGCTGCACGAAAGCTGAACAAACACATCGTTTCATGCACGGCCCTCGGATCCCGCCGCGGTGAATAGGGGGGGTTCTGAGTGATGATGTGCATATGATGATGGCACAGTAACATGGGGCCTGCTGAGCATGGCTGTCACAGACGCTCCAGTGTCATGCACTGCAGCACAAGACCGTAACAGGGTTGTGGGCATTTCCGAAGCTAAGTGTTGTCTGGTACTCAGTAATAACACAACCATAAAACCATCAATGTTGTGTGCATATGTGCGCGCATGTGTGTGTGTGTGTAGTGTAGGGGAGGTTAATGGCTATTGTGTATGTGTGTGTGTGTGTGTGTGTGTGTGTGTATGTGTAGGCTCTTGTTTGTAATACGTGAGTGTTTGCATGGACGACTTTGTGTATCCATGTGGGGGAGGTTAAGGTCTATTAACCCTTGATAAGCTCCTCTATAAACATATCATACACTGACTTCTCTTTTTGGTCATGGGAAAGGCAAAGGAAGGAGCAACAGTCTCAGTGTTTTTCCCCCTTTGTGCTTGTCACACAGCACTCACTCTTATGACAAATACTACTATCTCCTTCATTTCCTGTGTAACAATACCCAATTGTTTGCTCACAGGAAATGCATTGACTTTTCTGAAGTTAAGAATACACTTTGAATCTCTGTGGCTCCTTGTCAGCTTATCTCAAGAAAAGAAACTCCCAGACTCAAGACAGCTATCTGTGGGTTGCTCACGTGGGAAACGATTGCTCCAAGTCCAGGTGGAAGAAAGGAGTAAAGATTATCTGCGAGCCGCTGCTTCAGATCAGATTTTTTTACATTCCAGGCACAACAGTCCAAGAACAAAAAGTTGAAGAAGAAAAATCTTTTTGGGCCTTCCTTCAGGGAAAATGCAGTCATTCAACTAGGGGAAAGGGAAACAGTGACATAATGGCCATGAAAATATCAAAGACGGTTTGTAGTGGAAACAGGGCTTGTGGAAGTGGGTGTGGGTTAAGACCGGCTTGCTGAGTGTGAGGTTAAACACAGAGTCCTCACATGTCAGAGTTTGTTTGTTGCTACAGGCTCTGGTAATTGTGCTGCAACACCTAACAAACCACATGCACCACAAGGGTGGAGATGAACATGGTGGATGGCAATGAAAACCCTCTCATTGTATGTGCATTATGTAGTCCTGTGTGTGTGTGTGTGTGTGTGTGTATGTAGTGTACAATAGTGTTTAAAAGTGTTTACAAAAGTGTTTCAAAACGTTTTGGTGCAAAAGTATTTGAAAGAGGAGACAACCACTGAAGGCACAATGTTTGTGTGTGTGTGTATTTGTCTGCTGTATGTGTATTGCTATGCGTGTGTATGCATTTCAAAAGTATTTTTTCCATTTTTTTTTAAACAGACAACTGTGTTACAGTCCTAACTTGACTGGATTAACCCACAGTAAAGTCAGGGTCACATTGGCTAATACCCAGCCAATGGATACTTTCACAGCAATTGACACTGCCTTGCCCGACTACAATGATTAAACTGTTTCCATAAGGACAGACTGGCTCAAAACACCATTTTCCCTCTAAAAAGCAGAGCAGGTCAGACTGAATACTTGGAGAGTCAAGACATTTGCAAACGGGCCCACAAGGCCCCTTGGAGCCAGAGTGTGAGGGAAGCAGAATGCATCATCAGTTAATTGTATGTACCGCTAAGTATGCTTGGCATTAAGTGCGTCACAGCTAAACACTCTCTTTTTTCAACCATGTGACTTCCTGTGATTAAACAAAAGCAAAAAAAAAGCACAAACATACACACTATTGTGGTAATGGTGTTCTTTTTTCCTCTGAGAAATACCTTTGCAAATAAGTCGCGCGTTATTGCAAAAACATGCAGAGTTTTCATTTCTTTGCTTTTCCCCCCTTTGTGCATGAGAGCACAAAGTTCAGAGGTTCAGTTGCATTACAGAGATAAATATCTTTCACAGGGAACAAAAAATTAGTTTTGAGGTCTCTGAATGCTATGTCAGCATTTAAATCAGACTAATGTTGCAAAGGCAACGGGTAATAACAGTAGTCCGGGTCGGGTATATTTTTAGCATCAGCTAAGGGGGGTAATTGCAATGCATTTAGTTCCTTTCCCATACCCATCTGTGAAAAATCAGAGAGCATGCCATCCCTCTAACATGTAACATGGGAAATAATTAAGTATCATGTATGGAGGGCGGAATCTGGTAATAATTCGATATCCATAAACTTTCTTTCAGCTTTGGAAGAAGCACTAAGTCCTGGAGGCACATGAAGTTGACATGGTGGGGAGAGTTTAGTATGTTCGGCTCTGGGAGCTGTGGCACAGTAATTATCCTGCCGTTTAATTTAGCACAGGTGGGGTATTGCACGAGAAAGCCTCTGAGCAACAAACATGGCTTCTCCATGCGGCCCCTGCAGTAAACAAATGTAGTGGGAGGTCGCTTGTGGCTGCTCACTGTAACTGATGCCAGCGACCAGCCACCTCCATCTTCTCACTGGTAGGCACACAAACTGCTTGTAAAAGACAGGAAATATGAAAATGTAGGTGTCAGTGATCATGGTTTCACAGTGCTGCGGTAACACCCTCAAAGGGAAGCTGCAGCTAAAAAAAGACATGTTGTGAAACGACAATATACACTGGAAAAGCATGTATTGCATCATGCTGTCCTGGCAGTAATATTGTACTAGCTCCCCTTACTGGTAATGACAAATGTGACGCAAATTACCACTTTGAATGTGTCCTCTGCATCATTCATCAACAAGCCCCCTGATTCATGAGGCATTTTAAGTCTGTGAGTGTATAAGGGCGGACATCGAGACTGGGCTATTGTCTTCCTGCTACAGCCTCCTCTTGACAGGTGGTTGACTCATGGAGCATGTTCATGCTCTGACCTCATAGCTCACTTATGCGTTCAAGAGTTGTGTGACAGGTTGCCATATTTATTTAGAGTGACATAATGCACCCGTACCCCCCACGGCCCACGCCCTTCCCAGCAAAATCAACCTCTCACAGTTATATTGCAACTCCCTCTAAAATAGATCGAAACAAATGAACATCAATAATAAGAACAACAACATAATCTATTTTTTTCCATTTTAATCAATAAGCTGGTCATAAATTATAGCACATAAAATATGTTCTGTTTCTCTTGTTTTTATCCCCATCCCTCCCCTCCCCCCTCTTCCCATTCCGAGAGTTACAAAGTGGGTAGCAACTTCTAGTGGTTGGTGTCTGTCTCTGAACCAACAGAAAACAACACATGGAGCTGCTGACGGGACGGCACTGCAGCTGGAGAGACCAACACGCATGTGGGGTTGTGGGGTAAAGCGGAGAGGGGCGGAGATGGTCTGCAGTGGGCTAGAAAATGGGTGGGCCTTTTTGTTGTTGTTGCTGTTCCCCGACAGTCTTCGGCCATTTGCTACATCCCAAAAAAGCCATCCTCGTGTGTGTGTGTGTGTGTGTGTATGTGTGTGTGTGTGTCTGTGCATGTGTGTGTGTGGTGTTGTGACAAAAAACAAAAACATTTGCATGTGCGTGTGTCCCAACAACAAACAAATAAAGAAACAAACAAAAAAAAAACTCCAATAAGTTAAAAAGTGTTAAAAGTAATGTGAACACCTCATGGTGGAGGACAAAACAAGGGGGGTTTGGGGGGATGAGCAGCTGGGTAATGAGCTGCACAGGAGTGTTTAGAAGATAAGGGGGGCACAAGGAGGGAGGGCAAGGAAATCTCTCCTTCCTCAAAGTCACATCCTGGTGGGAAGGGGGGAGGTGTTGGGGTCTTCGGTAAGGGAATGTTTCCTCTGAAATGGGGAAAAGGGGCAGGTGTTTGTGTGCGCAGGGGTGGGAGGTGAGGGGGATGTGGCATTGTGCAACAGAAGAAGTGGATAAAGGAAACATGATGATGGTAGTTCAGGGGTGGGGGATGGGGGATGGAATAGGGTGGGAGAAGGAAGGCTGGGGGCGTCAGGTGAAGTCTTTTGAACCGGCTCAGAGGTCTGCTCTGTCTGCTCCACCGCCATCTTTTTTAGTTACTACATCCATGTGCATTCAATGACAACAGAAACATCAACAAGGGGGCAAAAAGGTCATTGGCAGGTTTTTCTCCACCTCTTCTCTTTCTTTTCTTTTTGCTTTCTCCCTTTGAATGTCATTGGTAGTACCTTTCCCACTTTTCCACCCCGACCTAACAATCTCCTACACTCTCAAGTCTTTCAGGTAGAAATGGGCATCCTACCCCAGGGTGAGCCTCGTCAACCAGGATGTCAAACGCCACAGAGGCAGGGTGGGCATTGGGGTAAGTTGGGGGGCAGGTGGGTCAGGCTGGAGAGAGGGTGGGTGGGTCGTGTGCCTGGGCGGGTGGCCTCTGCGCTCTGCGTCTGACTCTGGTCCCCCCTCTACTTGGTCATCTGCTGCTGGATGTGGAGCAGGAACTCGTAGTAAGAGAAGGCCGCCTCGGTGCGGTCCTCCACCAGGTGTTGGAAGAAGCTGGTCTTCGCCGAGGCGTCGTCCCTGACACAGAAACACATGGTGCATGTTTACACGAGGAGAGCTGCAGGCAGTTATCTGAGACAGACCCAGCAAAAGTTACAGGAGAATTTGAGTCACACATACAGGAATATCAATGGGAGTTTAGCTCTGCCTGGAAACTGCATAACCTGCCTAAATTCTTCAAATTATGAAATCATATTCAAAAGAGGCAGCTGTGCAGTTGCATAAAAAATGTACATTCCTTTATGTTTCACATATCTGTATCATGTTTCCACACACAAAGGCTGTTGCTCACACAATGCCATTCCAATAAACACACACACACACAGACAAGCTGGGCACATACTTGACCACATAGATTGCCGGCTTGAAGCTCCGCGTCTCCTGTAGCCAGGACAGGAACGTGTGCATCTCCTCCGAGATCGGGTTCTCCAGCACAGGAATCTGTGTCTGAGCCACGGAGAGAGAAACACAAACACAATATCGACCACACTCTTTTCTTTTCTCCGCTCTACTACTCTTTCTCTCGGGCCTCTGTTTTTACAACCATGTCTCGAGATAATCTCGTCGCGGGAGGAGGGAAGGAAACATGTGGGTCTTGAATGTCAAATATCCAAAATATCCGACTACGGCGTCTGCCCACACAAGCCACAGGCCTTCTTAGTGGCTGGGCGAAATATTGTGAAATATTATGTGGTTCGGGATGAGTAAGTCCACTCCAAACACATATACACACACACACACACACAATCTACAGAGGGGGCAGTGTTACAATAGAGCCTCCCGTCCTTCTGTGCTATAAAATCTCACATGCTACAGTACATGACTATTGTAAAGATGTAAAAACTGCACCAAGGACTTTATGTTTACTTTGTGTTACCGTGTCGTGTTATGCCAGGATAACATGGGCTTTATTCACCAATATCTTTGTACGAATTTTCTTAAATTTGTTCTTAAGAGGGCTCTTATGAATACTGTATATGAAAAGATAACAAACTGTTGTTGAATGTCAGAATGTCAGTCTATGTGATGTGTAAGTGGGGTTTAACAACTAATTTCTTTGCTGGAATGGTTGAATTAGGCCAAATGCTTTTATTTTTACTCATTTAGCAAAAGGTGAGACAAAAAGCCTTGCTTAAGACAGAGATTTTCAGGTTATTGCAGGGCGATTTACCATGTTGGGTGGAATAGACGCGTGGTTGGGGCAGCCTAGCAGTTCTCGAATGAACATCTCATTACAGCACTTCCCCACCCACAGGTAAAGCACCTGTGAAGGCAAGAAACAGGAGAGATTTGAGCACTCAGCACTTAGTTTCGGCAAACATGTTTAAACTTTCAACACTGGCAATAGCCCAACAAGGTCTTCCTTCTCAATGACAAAAACAAATCCCGCGGTATTGTATTATCTTATCTGCACATTTCTTTGTGCATTACACATTTATTATGAATTTTAATATTTTCAAAGAATGTTATATGACCAACACTATCACAGTCTCGCTGTTTGTCTGTGTGTGTGTGTTGGGGGCTTTCTTACATTGCCACAGTCCATGAGGAACGTTCCATCCCTGGTGAGCTTCTCTGCTGTGAGCTGCAGCCGGGGAGGCTGAGGAACCACAGTGTCGTTCAGATGCAGCGCCCCCTGCAGGTACGGAGAAGCAAATGCAAGAAAGAAGGGATTGAAAAAAGGCCTACAAACACACACAGAAAAAAGTTATGTTACCCTCGGAGGAGGTGGGTGTGCTTCCACTACAGAGAGCATTTGGCGTGTCTGAGGAGCACTGTTCAATAGACACACTGTGTCGACCACTCCTCACAACAATAACCTCATCCCAGACTCGGAACAAAACACATTACCACATCTTCCACGTCTCAATGTTATGCAACATCTGAGGTTTCAGTTATGACCAAGGTCCTGAGGACATATTAGATCTATTTTGATTGCTGGAAGCAATTCCCATATATGCAGCCCACAGTGCAAAGGAGGACACTGGTCGAACAGAACTTTTAATATTAAGAACAGTGTTCACACCGTCATGGCAGTAACCTAACATTTTGTTCATTTAGTAGAATCACGCTTGCTAGCTGTTTCTGAACTGTTAACTGGAAACTGACAAACATGTGGCATACTTGGCAAGGCCAGAGGTTTCTCTTTGCAAGCATGATTTGGAGTCGACTTCACACGCAACACACATGGCAGAGCGATGAACCTTTTCAAGTCTGTCAATTTGTTTATCTCATCTTACGTTCTTTCCAGCACCTCATAAGAGTGTGGGAACATTGGCAAATGGCTCTGCCTTCCAAGCCTATGAATCCACCTGTCAAAGCTACTTTATAACCACCTTCCAGTACTTTTGCGCTGGATGAGAACCCTTGAGGGGAAACGCTTTACTCCTATGCAATCAAATGCAATAACACACACATACACACTCACTGAACACATCTATATGCGTACAAGAAAATGTGCAGCTATGGGAAGCCTTCAGGTGAGCCCTCTGGTGTGAAACGAACTAATCACGCATGCGTTTTTAATCACACAATCTCTGCCTGCGGGTGAACGTCTCAGAGTGTAAGTGAATACATAACAGGAGTGTTGAGGAGGCTTGTGGACTCTCACCTGTTCAGAAAGGTTGTCTATGCGGTAGAGGTCGGGGTGCACCAGGCGCATGACGTGCCTCAGAGGCTGGCTCTTGAACTCGCACATGTTGAAGACGCGGTCGTCCAGTCGGGTGCTTGTGCCAGTGCGCAGGGCTTTCTGCATTAGGAGTGACAGGGAGATCAGACAAGAGGGTGGTATAAATAGCCTATATAACAAAAAGACTGTCCGTATATTCTTTTCATATCTCTGCAGCCAGTCATACAATCCATTCAGCTGTCAGAGGTATATGATTGGGAGACCTGTGCACTGGAAATATATAACACTGGATGTACAATGCTGATCATTAACAACAGGAAAAACATCATGATGGGGCATACTGATGTGGCACTGTGTACCCACGTTACATTGGCAAGTGTCATTGGTCACCATTCAGGAAAGGTGAAAATCCACTAGAGCCACAGCACAGTAAAACTTGGTCACTATAGTTATGGCCAAGTAAAACTTGGTCCCTACAGTTATGGCCAAGTAAAACTTTATGAATGATACATTCAGATGAGCATATTCAAGAGAAGTGGTTGCAGGCAACTATGACTGTAGCATTCCATCCAAATACCCAACAACTCTCACCTAGATTCCAGTCAGCTACAAACTGGTCTAACAAGTTGAGTGAATACGAACTTCGGAAATTCACTAGCTCAAATTTACAGTGACACAAAGGCAAGCTCAGCAAGCTCAAACATTACCTCACACACACGTACAGACAGACACACACAGACACACACGCACATACACACAAAAACGGACAAAATAGAGGTGTGTTGTGTGTCTGTGGGTGAGAGCGCCCCCACCTGTTTCAGGAGTGCAAGCACATAGAGGGGGAAGAGCTGCAGGGCAGCAGGGGCGATGAGGCCGGCCGGCTGCAGGTTGGAGCCGTTGGCCCGGTACGCCGCCAGCGAGTCCACCACTGAGTTCAACAGTGCGTCCCGTGCATCTGTCAGGCTTGACGAGATCGACCGGTCGATGGCTACTCAGAAATACAGACATTGACACACACACATAGACACACATAAATAAACACACACACACAGAGGTGGTTATTTGAATTTTGTAAATGATTGACCCAGTGCCACAGAGATCCGGTACCACGAGAGAGCATGAGAGAGTGCACAGTGATGGGCCATTGACTTTCCTATCAAGCGTTTCAATATGCACAGCAACACAGAGTAGTGTTGGGATGTCTACTTCACACTCTCAGGAAACACACTCATATACACACACACACACACACACACACACACAGAGCTGTCTGTTTGTTTTTCCACTCACCCATATTAGCCAGCAAGCATGTAATGGCCTGAACGTCCGCCCCTGCAAACACGTCGCTAAGCTGGCTCACCACAGGCAGACAGAGCGTGTGCACTCTGATCCTTCTCTTCCCTGCCAGAGACACAGTGCACAAACACACACACAGACATTTTACTTACCACACCATTCTTACTACAAACTAACAAAATACAAAAAATGCCACAAAAACAATTACTGAAAGGGGATATAGAATGGAAGAATGGAGTACTCCACCTCTGTCATGTTAAAATTTAATATATTTTACATATATTCTGTTTTATATATTTAGGATGAGTATTGAAATTGAGGTCCTGTTGACTAAATAGCGCCTTCTTGGGCCACCACAATTAAACTGCAATTGCTTTGTTCTAATTCGCCCCTGTTTTCATGGCTATTTCTAGGTTCAAGATTTTCTTATGGAGGGCACAACCATGCCTCATGTTCATGATAGTTCCTAATTAATCAAAGCCAGGGCAAAAATGGCTTTCCTATCCTTGTCTCCTTTAAATCACTACACTGCAAACAAAAAGTTCAACAGTATGGGTCCCAAGGAATAAAAAAACAAAACAAAACAAAAAAACAACAACAGCCACTCTCAGTTCACACCAACACTAATGATTTCTTCATAAGTTACAGTGTTTACTACATAGCTTTGGCCAGCAGGTGGCAGCATCAGCCACTTCATTATTCCACAGGACTCTTGTCGTCCTGACCTTTACTGGACGTGTAGAGCAGCGCTGCCTGGAAGCAGGCCAGCGACGTGTCGGCCAGACTCTCCTCGATGGACATCTGCACAGCGAAGCCCGAGTCCGGATTCACATTGGCCAGGGACAGCAGGTCAGTAGAGCGCACAAAGAAGTTGCCGTGGAATGTGTGGATGGACAGCCCTGTCAGCCAATAGGAGACACTCTTAATGGTACACATTTTAATCAAACCATCTAATGGTTCATACAAGGAAGTCCTACTGGTGTAATTATGGTATAATCCAGAGAAAACTAATGGCATACAATTACTACCAAAACACAAAGGCCTATATAAAAAGGAAAAATAATAATAATAAAAAAAAAAAACTTGGACATATAGGAAACATACATTTGTCAACAGCAGGATCTCAGCACGACTACACCATGCCTTATAAGTGTTGGTGGGCTATATATATCTCTCTATGTACATATACATGTTTGTCTCTGGAGACAGGGGATGGTGTTAAGTTTAGTTATGAATACCAAAGGCCTTAGGGGGGCCCACCTTTAGTGCAACGTATCCTCATGACGGCCTCAAAGCCAATCTTCCTGGTGAGGTAGCGGTCCAGATCGTTCCGGAACTTGTCCCGCTGGGCTGTGTTGTGCACGTGATGGAATGTGGGGTAGTAGAAGATGCTGCCGGCTGAATACTTGGACACACACGCTACACAAAGAAAGAGAGAGACGTACAAAAAAAAAGAAAAAACACAGATTAATTCCACTGTGGTAGTAAACACTTAATGTATAATGTGTTGAAATGAATACATGAGTTTGTGTGTAGTAATACATTGGTGTGTGTGTCTGTAGGATATAAGTGTGTGTGTTTGTGTGCATGTACATGAGTGAGGGAGTGTGAGCGAAAGCATTTAAACTTTTGTTGTCTGAGGTCGTAACGACCCAAGAGTGACTGAGCCGGCTGGTACTATCTCCAGAGGGGCAGTGGGAGCAGTACCTAGTGTTGCCAGGTCTGAATACTGAGAGCTGAGCAGGAAGAGGTCCACGCCTATCTGCTGACCAGAGCAGTCCAGGGCCAGCTTCTTGTAGAAGTCAGTGGCTGGTCCCAGGTGCTGAACCCCCTAAGGCACAGACACACACAGACACACACAGATGTTTCATCCATCAAATAAAGAACTGTAGAACATCTCATTCATTGATACTATAAGGATGGAAATGGAACAGGACAATTAAACTCATACTGAAAACGTCAATATTGGGACAGAATTTTCAGAGAATGCAAAAACGAGACTATAATAATTGCGTATTAAGTTGCATAGTGCTATACATACACACAAACACACACGCACACACAAAGACAGTAGAAGCAGAATCCGGAACACCTCTAGAACTGTAGCAGTGGTAGCTGGCAGACCAGTGCCTTACCTTAGTGCTGGATCTCTGGTTGGGGTCCTCTCGCGACTGCAGCTTCCCGGCCCCCAGGGTGGGTAGCTGGGTCTGGAACACGGACACGCGGCCGCCCGTGGGGGACATGAGCTTGTAGGCCGCCTGCAGCGCTGGTCCCAAGGCACTGTGGGTCTCCCGCGTCTGAGCGAACATGTTGGGGAGGGCATTCAGCAGGTCCTTCACCAACTACAAGGCAGCAAAGGACATAAAGAACTGATTAAAAGGGCTTAGACTTCAGTTTCAGTATCAACAAAGGCCTACTGTATAATATAGCCTATAATACTATTGGCAAGAAAAGCTTTTTTTAATGTGGTAAACCATGTAGAGCTATGTTGTTTATTTCAGGTAGACCAATTGCCCATGGCCTAAACATGCTGGAATTGGTAAGAGGAATTGATCAAGTCAGAAGCATACAATTGTAGTGGTTCCACTCGATTCCTGATTCTCAATTCCCAACCCTAGCTCATGCGCACGCATGAATGTCATTTAGAGATTATATTAAAATGACAGGGAAATCGTGTTAATTCACCAGCTAGGAGACAGCATCGTACACAACACAAACACACACAGATGTATGATTATGTATGTATATATACATGCATTTCTTGTGTCGCATCTCCTGATTTGCTAAGCTTAGTTCATTGTTGTTGTAATCCATTTCTCGTTCTGAAGTGGGAATGTAATAGTGCTCTCAACAAAGAAATGCCTACACCCTAAATGAAACGCCTACATCCTAATGTAAGAATGCGAATGATGGTTACAATATGAGGAACTGAATGTAAT
>JAVQKI010161376.1:0-18985 GCA_036025975.1 Nematalosa erebi
CATCCACATCCTGCTCCGGAGAGAGCCCTGCCCTGGTCAGGAAGAGAAGGGCTAATAAGGCCGGGAAGCGGGATGAGATGAAGACAGATATCCGTCCGGGATTGAGGGAAGCCACTCGAGATCCTCAGCGCTGTGGAGGCAGTCTATCAGACATGTGCATCCATCCAGACATGCATGCAGCTGCTCTGAGACCAGGCCAAAACGCCACACACACACACACACACACACACACACACACACACACACACACACACAAAGAGCAACACAGGCACACACAAAGATACATGTTTGTAAAACCTGGATACACTCTGCACTTGCAAAAATGTTACATGTCTTCACTACAACACTGGTAAATACATACATACATACATACATGCACACACACACAAACTCTAACACTCTAACATATGTGCTTCACGCTTAAAATACATTCACACATACACATGCATCACTCTCACTCAACGCAGCTGCTGAGGACCCTTATGACTCATGCACTCGTACAGCAGTGTCTGCTGTTTGCACACACACGCACACACACACACACACACATATATACACACACAGACACATACACACAACGGATGTGTGTATACCTACTAAATACACAAATCCACATTATTCTGACACTCACACCTACCACTCTAGCAATAACACATTTGTGTGCTGTGGGCACCAACACTAAACACCAACACTGTTCTATACACATCAGACAGGGGGAAATGTCAAACTGATACAATCATGGCCCAGTGGATGACAGATAGTCTTGCCGCCCACTCATTCCAAAGATTTGCTCAGACACACACACACACACACACACACACACACACACACACACACACACACACACACACACAGCGCTTTGTACCACCAACAACAAAATCTGCATACAATAGTTGCAAACTTCTGCCACAACATCACCATAGCCGTACATCTGTACATAGCATGTGTTTTATATCCATTTGATAACAAGTCTGAGGGTGGGCTGTTGCAAAATGTCTGTAAATGTGTCCCATTTAAATAACTGTCCAATAAGTGTGTGGAAATGATGGTGAGTATTATATGATCTGGTATAGTCCGGTCTGCATTGGCTAACCTGTCAGACTAACTGCTGTTCATGTGTGTCATCATCATGTGAGGATGCCTGGAGGGGCTGATGAACGATGAGTGTTCTGGGTGATGAACACACACACACACACACACACACACACACACACGCACACACAAAGCACAGACAAAGCACAGAACAGCACAGTGCATATCTGAGCACATACATATCCTGCTGGTGCATACACACAAACACACAGATTGGACACAAAAGGCCAAACATTTTCTCTGGACAAACAGACAGGCACACACACACACACACACAACCACACACACACACACGCTCACACACACAGTGGGCAGCACACAAAAGACCCATTCAGAACCATTGCACAGTGACATCTAAATCAAACACATACACTGTATCATGTACGCAAAACAAAAAGAAAGTACATCCGCAAATACTTACTCCAACCAATCACATATGTGAACATGCCTATGGGGCAGACAGAGAGAAACGCACACACAGATGCACAGACAGGCGCCCAGCTCAAGGCATGGTGAAAAATGTCCATATAGGCTACTGTACATAACCAACACTGGCACAGTCTCAGAGCCATTGTGCCATTTAGCTCCGGAAAATGTGAGGATACACACATTTTTGTTAGGCAAGAGAAGGAGAGAAAGAGGGAGAGAGGGAGAGATTTTATGTACAGAAGAGGAAATCAGTGACACAGTGTGTGTGTTTGTGTGTGAGGGAGAGAGAGTTCATAGGTGTGTGTGTGTGTGTGTGTGTGTGTGCGTGTGTGTGTGTGTTTTTGGAGAGGGGTGGCGGTGAGCTGGCAGCCAGCTGAGACGGCACATCCTGTGTCCCCGTAGCTCACATTTCACATGACCCACCAGGATATTGAGCAATCGGCCAGTGCTGCTACACCACCACTGAGATACATATTTAACCCACAGATTTGACTCTTTTGGTCTCACACCAGCACGTACATGCCTGAAACACATGCACACACACATGCACACGCGCACATAGACCCCGCAGACATTTTTCTCTTTCACTCTCATACACGCACAACCACACACACACTTGCAGTCTCATACTTACACTTAAAGGGGCCCACAGTCAGTAATATGAATTCTAGGGTGTAGTAGACTTATGATAGTGTTTTCAAACATTTTCTTTTTATCTTAGAGAAGCTTAAACATAAACATACATAGTTTGTGAGTACACATACTACCCACTTAGCATATTGCTTGGTAACAGAAAACATTCACCTGTCATTAACAACATCAGCTTTTGGCAAACACATTTATAGTGACTTATCTCTCTCCTGTTCCCTGCCCGTCCCTCCCTTTCTCTCCCTCTCTATTTTGCTCACTTTCTCTCTGACACACACATACACTCACACACACACACACACACACACACACACACACACACACACACCAAAATCTCTGGAAAACCTAATTAACAGTAAACCTGGCTATTGTCCAGGGTGTCACAAATAGCTGCAGAGTGGAGCTGCTCTTGAGACCAGGCCAAATAGACACACGCATACACACACACACACACACACACACACACACACACACACACACACACACACACACAGGCACAAACAGAGCTGCCTACTGACCTACTGGCCAGTGCTGAAGCCAACCTACCAGCAGGACCACACACTGTGTCTTGACGAGTTAAATTACTGATGATAACAAAGCAAGACTCAGGCAGTAGCCTGCATGCTGACCACCACAAATCCTATAGCATATGTGCATATATTTTACATACTGAGCTAATCTCCCAAGGGCACAGTGTTGCACAAGTAAGCCTATGTCAGTTGCAATACTGTGAAACTTCAGCAGAAAATCCACATGCTAAACACCCTGAAGAGTATGGCCTGCCAAGCCTATCTATCAGAGTGTCTGGATCATGGCTAATCTAGTGCTTGCTTTTTATCTTAATATTTCTAATTGCTTTTCCTGATTCAGTGGTGTTGAGAGAGGCTGTCATTTACGACTGGCAGGCAGGCAGCCAGAGGTTACACAAGCCCAGATAAACTCTATAATCATTTCTCAATGACCAAAGACAAAGACCTGGGCTTAAGAAAGTACCTTTTTCACGGCAGAGACTGTTCTGGAATCTCACATGCCCCCCCTAAAAAAAATCCCGGGGAAAGATTTTCTGCCTTGTCAGACAGAGCTTTGAGAGAAAGTTTGTCTGGCTGGTTGTGTTAAAAAAAAAACTAAACTAAAACAAAACAAAAAAAGCCCTTACTTCTGGAGTGATGTCATGCTCCGATGTTGGGCAATGCATTGTTTGCGTGCACGCATGGAAGTTGCCAAGGGCTGTCCGCCGACTGACCACAAAATACTTTCGTGATTGTTTCTCGGCTGGAGATATTTGCTGGCTGTTGGCAGAAACCTGCACTGAAGTGAGAATTACAAAGAGTGACATCATCCTCCAACGATCTTGCTGTTCAGGGTCTTCCTAATGCGATATACACACACACACATACTCACACACACACACATACACCTAGGGAAGCGATTAAAGAAAAAGCACTGGAGTTGTTTAATACATGATACAAGAGCTTTGAACATGCATCTGATACAGTAGAACTGTGGGCTTGAGACGGTTATTGTCTTTTCTTAGGTATATTTGGAGGTCTGTTGTGAGGTTCGAGTGTATACTGCATATATATTTAATGACCTTTGAGATAACAACAAGAACAGGGAAAGACTAACACAAAAATGTTGAGTTTATGACAAACCAACATATACACAGCCATCCTTGATGGTCGGAAAAAAAAAAAAAAAATTGATGAAATTTCAACCAACATCCCTCGATAATGAGTGAAAATTGGATTTGGATTTCAAAATGACTTTCTATTTTCATCAGATGACTGGTACATGATGTGCACCACATGCACATAACACAAATCAGTGTCCTTAAAAAGCAATGGAGTCATCTAGGGGCAGATTGTGCTGACACTAACCACCACGGTGGATTGTGTGTGTGTGTGTGTGTGTGTGTGTGTGTGTTGCTAGGGGGGTAGATAAAAACACGACATGCTAAATCAGCTCTGTGATGTGTGGCCTGATCCGCAGAGACCAGATCTCAGGAAACTCTTTTCTGAGTGGCCTGTGACAAAGCTGTCCTTGTGTAACTATGATGAGATTGTGTGTGTGTGTGTCTGGTGTGTGTGTGTGTGTGTGTGTGTGTGTGTGTGTGTGATGGGGGTGGGGGGGTATGGGTAGTACACAGAGGTCTCTGTATGTTCACAGTTTACAGAGAAAGATGGGAGAGAGAGGGAGAGTTAGAGAGAGAGAGAAAGAGGAAATAGGTAGTCCTCAGGTTGCATTCACATGATGACTATTCACAGTATATCCCATAATAGTCCATTCTTTCCCTCTCTGTGTCACTCGCCTCTCTCAAAACAAAGGCAGGGAACAAACATGTACTCCTCTGAGGCTTTCTATGGCTGAACTAGCAAAACAAAATAGGACTGCTAAAGGATCAGGGGTGGACCAAACATACTGCCTTTGTAGTTTGTTCCTGTGGTGGTAAAAAGATGTGTTGCTGCTAGTTATCTGACATGCTGCTATTGCACACAATGACTAATATCTGACCAGGCCTGTGGTGAGTGAAGGAAAATGTGTGTGTGCGCGTGTGTGTGTGCTTGTCTGTCAGTGAGAGTGAATGAATGAGTGAGTGTGTGTATGTATGTGTCTGTGTGTGTGTGTGTGTGTGTGTGTATGCGAGAGAGAGAGGCAGAGAGAAGGGGTGAGTGTCAGTGTGTGTATATGTGTGAGCCTGCGAAAGTGTATTTCGGCAGGCGTGTGGCTGCTAATGAAGCGGAATGCGCAGTGACGTAATGAGTGTCCTTTGTTTAGCTGAATGCCTCCCAGATTACCAGCTCTTCCTAACGAAGCATCCGCAAACATGTACGGACAAAGTGAATCACATGCCAGAGTCACAACATTACCACAGAGACTGCAATCCCTATGCAAACATTCACCAGGACGTTTGTGTGTGTGTGTGTATGTGTGTGTATTTCACAGTGACAGGCAATACACTGTCCGTCTTTCTTGAAATGCCTTATGCTGTCATGAGGGGACTTTTTATGATATTGCAGTATAACACAACTGTCATCACCATCAGTGTGTGGAAATGTTGAATAAACTTGTTTGAAGTTATCTGGCCCATCTGTCAGATATATGTGGGATTGTGTAACCATGGTGAAATTCCAACAGCATGCTGCTGGGTGAAGTATTTTCAGAATTACATGCAAATACTCATAGCCACATACACACACACTCTCTCTCTCTCTCGCTCTCTCTCTCTCTCTCTCTCACACACACACACACACGTACACACATACACACAGTCATATATTTTACAATCTGAGCATACCCCTTCCAAGACCCCCCCCCCCACACACACACTTCAATTTAGAGGATTATTTTAGGGTGCCCCGTCTATAGTAACTGTTGTCATATTCCTTTTTTAACAAGCTCAGACACACATGGTCAAAAATCCAAAAGTTGATTCTATAAACAGGAAGTAAAACACATGTCAAAAGTCATGGCTTGTGTGCACCACACACACCAAACCACTGGTCTTCAAAACACATAAACACTCTTATTATGGATCTCTTTGTCTGTCTCTCTCTCTCCCTTCCTCTCTCTCCTTCTCTCTCTCACACACACACACATACATTCACAAACACACATGCACACCACAGTGAAGGAAGTGTCCATGGGAAAACATAAAGTGCTTTTTATTAATAGCCGTGTTGCTGGAATGCATAAACATTCGTTTCCTCACAGCAGCCATCCTCCAGGGGGCGAGGACGTGAGGACACACACACGTCACTGTGCCGAACAGCGCCACTTCCTGCTCCTCTCTGACCCGCTTCATAACTCACACACTCACACACAGACCTCACAAAACAGCCGGAAAGACACTTCACACCACCGAAACCCGACACCATGTATGGAGATAGCTCTTAGAGATGCCATTTCCTCCTCAATGGGTCTAGCTCAATACAGTATCAAATGTTGACAAATGAATCAAAAACACACATTATCCTGTCAATGGATCCTTCAGTGAGCTGTCTGTAAGACACAAATAGATGGGGAAGAGGCCTTGGGATGTAGACCTGGGAAAACATAACCAGGAGTTGTGTTTTACCTTTCAAGTTGATATCTGATGTTTGCTTCATTTAAAGATAATATGTATTTTTTCATTCCTCAAGAAACAAAATGACCTTGTGTCTCTTACATAGTGTCAAAAATGTTTACAGTCTATGTTTCACCAAAATTAGCACGCAAACCAGATAACGTTAGCCTGTTTCTCTTGTCTTATCATTTGTTTGGGTGTGTTCAACACAACTCAAAGGCAACAGAACTTGACACAGCATCTGTAATTGACAGAGTACTGACTGTGGGGTGTGTCAGCATGGTTAGTCTGATCTGTCAGTCTGTATACACACACACAGACAGTACGTTCCGAAACTGTTAGATTTTGCACTTGTGATTTATCTGTCACACTTTCCTTAAAGGCTTCACATATTGGGTTCACAAAGGGCATATTACAGCAGCATGTGGCCCTAGCCGCCATCAGCGCTGTGCTCGGCTGGTTCAGCCCAGCAATGAAATAAACCTCATCTGGAGGTGGTAAGGCCTGTGGTGAACTGTGGAGACTCTGCAGCATAATTGCGTGGGACTTCCTTTATGTACAGTGAGCGCATGTGTTAAAATCATTTCACAGATCCTTGGTGTATGTAGGCCTATGACTGAGCCTTTTCTCTCTCTTTTTTTTAAAATTTGTTTTCTATCTCTCTGTTTTTATCTATGTGTGTGTGTAAGAGAGAGATAGAGAGAGAGAGGTTTCAATTTGAGTATATCTGTGTCTGGGTATTTTCTTGTATTTTGATGAGTGGGATGAGTGTCATGTTGGTGTGGGTGACTAGATCTCTTTCTTTGTGGGCGTCTTTCTCTGTGTGCTTGCCTTTATGAGAATTTTTATGAGGCTGGATATGGGCTTTTGCGTGTCTCTCTCTATCTCTCTCTGTGTGTGGGTGAGCGTGTTTCTGTTTGCCTGCCTGTATGCGTTATGCCTCAGCAACTGTGCATTTTGTGTGCATTTGTGTGTTGATGTGTGAGTGAGGCCTATCTTGTTTTGTGTGTCCGCTTGTCTTTTGTGTAGGAGCATTCTACGACAAGCATATTCTTCACTGTGAGTTTTTGTGTTTTGTACGCTTGAATGTAAAAGCATGTGCATGTTCTGTGAGTGAGTGTGTTTTTGTGTGACTTTCATGTGTGTATTATGTGTGAAAATGTTGTTTCGTGGGGATATGTGTGTATGTGTTTTTCATCTGTATATATCTGTGTGTATCTTATGTGTGTGTGTGTGTGTGTGTACCCAAGTGAGTGAAGGGGCCGAGAGGGATCACACCAGTGTGAAATTCGACACGGCCGTGGCACTCGGCTCCGCAGGGCCCGGGCTGGCAGGAGCCTCTGATCCACACCACAGCTCCCAGCAGGCTTCCCAGCATGCTTCTGGAGTGAGTCACTCCGCACGGGTCATCCTGTTCGCGCACAGGCCGCAATCTTAGGAAGGAAATACTTGTCTTTAGGGAAACACAGACCAGTGTGAATCCAGGGGACTGACGCAATGTGAGGCACTAGGGCCGACAGAAGGAGAGAAGGGATTCTTGTTTTGTATTTGTGTGTGTGTGTGTGTGTGTGTGTGTGTGTGTGTGTGTGTGTGTGGAGATATGTGCTCAGAGATCTGATTAGTGTGGTTGTGTGCATGTTACATTTGCATTCTAAATATTTTTGTTTACACAAAATGGACAATAACTGTGAAAGTAACGCTTAGATTAATTTGAAAAAAGTCTTTGACCGTGTGCACTCAGTCACTGTTGCATATGTCTGCTGCACTGTGTGTTGCAGATGTTTCTATTTGAGTTTGAGTGTAGGTGTAAGCTCGTTGCAGATGTTTGTGTTTGAATCCCTGCGTAGGTGTGTGTAGAAATCTGCACTCTTGTTTGCGTAGGTGGGGTGCATGTGTGTAGTTGCTTGTGTGTTAGGCCCCTGACTCAAGGGACACAACACCAAGAGAGCATTATATGCCACTTGATGGAAAACACAAAATGCCTTAAAAACAAAAAACCCAGTGTGACAATGGTACAATCGGTTAAGTAAGTTATGTGCAACTATCACATACATAACAAATGGTGTAATGTGCATGCTTGTGTAAAGATGGGAAATATCATGGTGTCAAAATAAAGAGAAAATAAGGAACCAGCAGATAGCACAGTCGTAACCCCAGACAGTCTGGTATACATGAATGGCTCAGGCGAGATGCTAATCAGTAGAACACATTAACCAAAAAATCATGAACAAAACTATACGTAAGAAACAGAATGTATTTGTGTGTGTATGTGTGTGTGTGGGTGGTTAAAACTACAGTATCTAGCTGTACTCTCACTCTCTGTGATTATCAGACTTTTTTTGTTAAATCCAAAACCACAAACAGACACTACAGTGCACTGTAACCAGGATCATGCTAGTGTAAGTAAACAAAGGGAAACTCTTGTGCCTAATAAGTAGCCGCTCAGTGTGGTCCCAAATCCCCATTTCAGGCTTTAATTTCCCACCTCTGGACAAATCTCCCATGACCCCACGCTCTGATCGCAAGCCTTGTGAACTTGAGTGTTGCAACCGGGGCTTTTGCAATTATTTATAAAGAAAAAGCACCGACACAACAAAAAAGTGGAAGAGCCACAGATTGCGCTGGAAGGAAAACTGGTCCAGGGAAATAAATTGCTTAGAAATACCCATTAATCATCCACTAATATGACACAGCAATTCTCAGAATGAGTAACATTTTCTGATGGGCTCTGCCTGAGTCGTGCCGCCTCCTCATTTTGCCTATGCAACACTTTTTTTTCTCTTCTCACAGTCTTTTTTTTTTTTCCAGTGAAGGCAACCGCTAAACTCACGCCTGCCAGAATTAGCCCCATAGGACTGGGTAAGGGGAATACCAGGCTGGTCGGCGAGTCTGGGCTCCCACTCTTTAGTTTCCCTTTCAAGCACGACTGACAGGGAAGCCCTGTACGTGTGTGTGTACAGGGCTGTGGTTCCCTTTTTTCTCTCTCTGTCTTTCTCTCACTCTTATTTTAAGACCCCCCACCAAAAAAAGCTTGCCTAAAAACCACAGTATAACTGAGGGGGGCTGTGAATAACTGTGAATAGCACTTCCTCTTTTAGGGAACCTGATGGTGACAACACACACATAGTATCTGTTGCTGTGACACAAGGTCAGTTGTTATCGGTCTTGGTTCAGATTGTGTGGTTGCACTACATTAACAGAGAATAGGGGCTCCTGTGTCTGTATCAGGGTGTGTCTGTTTATGGAATAGAGAGAGAGAGGGAGGAGAACACCCTGTGCAGGTGAAGTCATTTCATCCCCGGTGGCAGTCCCCCCACCCCCTCCTCAAGCTTCCTGTGTTGTTTGGAAAGTAAAAGCCCTGCTTGTCTCCTGGGCTTACCTCACTTCCTCCCACGCTCCCCCAGGTGAAAAGTGCACAGTGGCAGAGGAGTCACGACAAACTCTGCCACGGCCACAAACGGGCCCTTTGTGACACGGGATTAGAGCACACAAAGGCAAAACATCTAGTCATTGGTCTACACACAATGTGTGTTTGCAGTTTTTGTGTGTGTATGTGTGTGTGTGTGTGTGTGTATGTCTGGTGTTTGCCAGTGAACCATCACACGCACCAAGCACCTAACATCCTGCAACTCTACTGTAATCCCTTTTGCTGAGAATGTTCCCTCGCACTCACTCTCACAATCACACCCATACTTTCACATTCACAACACCCCACTTCCCCTTCACCTCAATCCCTTGCTCTTATTCTCTCTCCTGATTTTTCCTCCCCCTCCCTCTCTCTCTCCCTCTCCCTCTCTCAAGGAGTTGTTAAGAGTTGCCACATGATTGACCCTCCTTCTTCAACCATCTGAAACTTGGCAGCTCTTACGTGTGCACTGAGGTGAATGCCAGAGTGTTGGTCATCGTTGCACTCTGATTGCAGATCGTTACGGCATGGAAGAAGGGCTGCGTGCGGCCGGCTCTGTTGCAATGGGAGACAGTGCTATTGCCGCGAATTGCATATGATCTCTTACAGTACACCCGTATCTGCCTGTTGTGTCATCAGACGAATTCAACACATGCTCCCCACGCTCTCCACACCCCGGTGCTAAGAGGCCAATTTTGACACACAGAAACACAAACACACGCACACATTCTCTCTCTCTTTCTCTCACACACACAAACACACACACACACACCCTCATACACACTCTCTTTCTCACAGACACACAAAGTGACAAAGAAACAGGCACTAAGGTGGATGGCAGGGATTTTAGCCTGTATTAATGTACTCTTTGCCTTTTTGATATAGAGATCTTGCTACTCACCCATTTTCAGATTTTTTATTTATTTTTTTTTTAACTGTCATTTATTGCCTGAATACATGTAATCCGTTTTCTGCTTCTGTCAATTTTCTCATGAATTTCTGATAGTCATTCTTTTATGTTTTCATTGCTATTCATAATTCTTCCCATCTGCTCTGTTAATCAGGCTCATGTGCTCTCTTCTTCTAAACTCTCAATCTGTGTTTCTTTACCATTTCTTTTCAACCTGTCTCATCCTTTCTTTCTCCAACCTCTCAATTTGTCATTCTTTGCTCTTTCTTTTCAACCGCCCCTTTTTGCTCGGTTTTAGTGGCCATTCTGGCCTGGTGTAGCAGAGATCTTAGGCAGCCTGGCAGGCTGTTGTGAAATCCAGCTTGGCCACACAGCTTCTGGGACCCAGAATGGGGTGTGTGTGTGTGTGTGTACATGTGTTGAGTTTGTGTCTGTGTCTGTCCTGCATTACCTCACACTGACACGTATCACATTCCTAGAAGAGCTTGACTTACAGGCACGCAAGCAAACACACCAACACACACACACATACACACACACACACCTGAGAGAAAAGGGAGCGTTGCGCAACGGTCCCAGGATTGCACAACCCCTCTCAGCAAGTGTGTCAACATACCGGACAGGGAAAAACAAAACCTCGAAGCGACACACTGTAACCATAGAAACAACCAGGTCACACAAAGCGTCATAAAAAAACAAAACAAATATAGAGTCTGATCAATCTCCACACCCGGAAGCACTGACGCTATAGGCTTGGTTAGAGCCTCATCGATCATCAACACCCATCCGGATAGAGTATGTAATAGCAGTGAATGGAGAGGCTGCTTTGGGTAAAACACCGCCAGGTCAGCACTGGTGTTTCCCAATCAGATTCCTATCAGCCTGATAGTGGGACCCTGAACATGCTCCACCTCCAAAGACCAGTGGTGCTTCACAGTCAGTGCTCTGCACTCATTGTGAAACCGTAAAAACAGGAAGATTCCCCGGGAATTTGGATGAGGGCAGCTGAGCCACAAGTGAATGGGGCCATTTCGACACATTCAGCCACTCCGTAAACACACATACACCTCATGACTGAATTACAAAAAGGAGGAAGAGAGATTCACAATAACAAATCTATTTCTGATTAGCTTTAGGCTTATCTTTTCCTCATTAACCACTGCTGAAAATTCTAAGAGGAAGCCATTAGAGTGGAAGACTGATCATATCATGGAGACTCATTCAATAGAGAATAAGGGTGGGAAATGTTTCTCTGACCAAGGTCAAAATCATGCTGTTTCCACTTAATCCAAATGGGCTTTAGCTTGAACTATGACAAAAATGTTTGTTTAGACTCAATTGTTTATCCACCTGAGTAGTTCACCAAGGAATTCTTGGAAAAGCCATTTAAAGTTGCCCTTAGTATTGTTTTGTTGACCGTTCTAGCACAGTGCATCAAGAGGACACTGACTAACAGTGAGCCAGAGAGAGATTCTAGGTAAAGATGACGTTCCTACTAACAACCTCCGTTTGGTCTTTTCTTGACAGAATGGCCGGTATTTACTGTTCCCAGGAAGAGCAGCACCCTTCCTTGCAAAGCGGAAGTTCCGTTCTTGGAAGGAATTTAAATAATTGTTTATTTAAAATAATAAATAATAAAATAAATAAAAATGGTACAATTAACCAATTTAAGGACATGGTTATGCCTTCACATCAAGTCACACTGAACAATAAAGTTCCTTTTTTATCTGAATTGCAACTACTTGTACAGGACAGCAACATTTCCCCCTGTGTCATGATTCTCACAAGAGAGAGAGAGACAGACAGGCAGTGAAAGAGACAGTGTGCTCTGTTACAGAGTTGATTAAAAAAAAAGACCAAAAACAGATCAGCTATTTTTATACGGCAACATTATGAACCTTGTGAAATGAATAAAGCTCGAAGTGAGACTGATGTTGAAAAAGATGCAGATGATGAATGTTAACCTCAAGACTTGAGGTGTAGGGTCTCATAGCTGCCCTGCCCCCACCCCCCACCCCAGACAATGCAATGTACCACGCTGGTAGGCATGGGAGCTCTTATGAGTGCAGGAAAAGGATTTGTCACACAGATGACAGTTCTCCCTTGTTCTTGGCCGTGCACACACTTACATATGTTCTACCACTCAAGCGAAACACCTCACTAAAGTTTTATTCCTCAAAAGTGAAGCACAAGCTACACTGAACAATAAAACAAGGACAAATATAAAAAAGAAATGCTTGCACAGTAGAAAGGCACAATCCCCCATTAGCTACAAAGCATCCAACTGTGTTTTTTAAAAAAAATATCCATCTTGTTTCCAGTGTAATAGCAGGGTGACAGACAGCCTCCCGCAGACTAAATCCAAATGTCCAGTTCCTCAGTGTTTTTAGCCCACAGGCATCCATCCTCTCTCTGTGATACCAGCGAGGGTGGAATTAGCCACACAGCCTGTGCCTTTGTGGCATCATTCTGAGCGATAGAAAGCCATGGAAATGATCCCAGAGCGCCTGGGATAAAAGCCATCTAATGAGTCTAATAGGCGCAAGTCGCTACTTGCCTGCCATCAAACGGCCTCAAATCCTGCAGCTTTCAAAGTTGCACTTATTCAAAGCGATGCTACTCATAATCACTTTCAGGAGGCTGATGTGATGATATTTCAATTGCATCATGCAAGCCGCACTTTTTTTGCTCCCCTCAACACACCACCACCACCATCCCTTTCTTTTCTTTCTTTTCTCATTTTCCCCAGCCGGGGTTCCGTGTGGGGAAAGAGTGTCTCTCTAAAAGCATGGACCTATTCATCTGTCACAGGCATACAATTTTCATGAGCTGCGATGGGAAAAACAGAATGGCAAGAGAGAGAGAGAGAGGGAAGGAGAGAAAGAGAGACCTTCGCTATGGAATTATAATGCCGACAAGCAGGCATTACAGGGAGTTTCATCAGAGGAGCCTGATGCGTGGAGCCTGATGCCACTAACCTAAGCTAACATACAGTAGTGGTCTCTGGGGTGCTGTTTGAGCCTGCTCCCATTAAAAATAAGTCTGCTTCCGAAAAAAAAGTATCTTGGGTGAAACTACGGAGGAGTATGCAAAGTGGTGCAAATTATAACTGTCACTGCAATTTTTCCAAGGGTCCTTAAACGAGCAGCCATCTACAGTATTAGCTTCCTTTTTCACTGCATTCCTATCAGGTATTGATAACCTGTGCACTCTTTAATACTATCACTGAGCACTGATAGTAAGGGTGTTTGTATTGCAAGGCTCAGATAAAAAAAATAAACAAAACAAAAAAAAAAAAACAGGATATCAGTCTGGATGTGGATGTAAGTATCCTTTGCTGCTGCTCCCATCCTGATCAGACAGTATCCTGAAAATCCTTCCCTTTTCCTCTACTCTCGAACCCGTTGAGGTCACCACAAGAGGTTGTGAAATCAAAATGGGAAGGAATTTTCCTGATTACGGCAAACAAAAGCCCAAGGTAAAACACACACACACACACACACACACACACACACATACACACACACACACACATATCCTGCTGCAAAGGAAGAGAGTCCTGTTTTCAAATTTGTTCCTCTCGGTCTCCAGTAATGAAAAAGTTAACAACATAGCACTTCCTATCTGAGTTAATGTGTTTCAAAATCCCTGTGCATCATCAGGTCCATGGACACAGGAAGGGTCATAATACCTGTGACCCTGTGGAGTATATTACTTATTATTTTGTTTGTTTATAAAAAGAATGTTTTGTGTTTTTGTCTTAAGCTACAGTCTCATATAAGAACTTAATTGCTTTGAGGAGATTGGTTGCGGGGGAAAAGGTTACCAAGAGGGAAGATTGGGGAGAATACAATAAAGTCAACTTCCACTAAATCAACTGTAACTCATTTATTCCACCCCTCTGTAAGGACTAGTGTTTCCAGTCAGAAACCCAATTTTTAGGGTTACTACTCTATCCAAATACAGACAGTAATACTCTGAGCCGAGGCCTTGCAGTTATGTAACACAAAGAGGGTAGCAAGCTATTCTCTCTCCTCCTACTCTTCTTGTAGTACACTTGTGTGTTCTTGCTGCTCCTGTTCTTCTATTGACATGATGTTTGGCACTACTGCTTGGAAAGTATTAGCTGGCAAAAGCCTCCAAGCTATGGTGGCTGTGTTGCTCAACTGGTTGAGCATGGCTCCAGCATGCCAGGGTCATGAGCCATGTATATTCACATGGAGTCCCAAAACAAGATGTCAACTTGAATGAGAGCAACTTCTGAGCAACTACAAGTCTCTGAGGAAAACATGCTGCAGACTTTATCTGTCATTTGACCATTTGGGAGTATGGCGTTTTTATGCAGTTTGCAATTACTGGTATGTGGTGTAATCCATTTCTCTTAACATTATTTCTATCTGTGTTTCATACAAAGAAGCACACACACACACTTTATCACACATGTACACACAAATCCTAACTGCCCCTCTCTCAGCTTGCTTTCCCTCCTTCCTCACATACCAGTGGATGTCCCGGATTGGAGGAAATCCTCGGTGGGTCTTGGGCCGGGACACGGCTCCGATAATCACATCCTGACTGTGGCTCCAGCCCTCTCCCCAGGGCTCCTGCAGCATGACACACAGCAGCCGTCACTTGACATTCTCACTCAAGCATGCACAAACAAGCGTGCCCAACACACTACTCAAAAAAAGCACACTCAACTACTGCGATGCTGCCATTACTGTCACATTGTCTATGGAGATGGGAACTCATAGCTAGGCAAAAAGACAAGAAAACAGGAAAAAATCTGGCAAGTTAATAGTGAAATGGTGCCATCAGGTTTGCTTTGACAGTGTGGATGCATCGTGAGCCTCAGGTGCGGTAGGCAAACACAAACAGTCTCATCAGGCTCACACAGACCACAAATCCAGGGAGGTAAATCCCTGCCTGGGGTTAAAAAATGCTTGTTTATTCTGCCTCTGCCACGCCGGGGTTACACAAGAGGGGGTGGATCAGGTAAGCTGCACAACACACAACACCACACCACACCCGGCTCCACTTTCATTTTTAAACCCCACCCGTGGAAGAAAAAAATGTTCTGAAGAAGAATTTGCTCTGAGTGCTCCTCATGTGTGGAGTGGAGAGGACTCACGACGGAGGCCGTGGTTTCAACTTCAAGCCCCTCTCGGGTTCACAGTTTGCATTCACTGCGACAGACATCAGCCGTAAGCGGTGAAAGCCGAATGACTTTTTGATGTGCCTTTGTGTCAAGAGCTGATTTAACACCAGAAATGGGTTGCCTCACAAAACCATAACACTAAACAACAATTATTTATTCAAAACCGAGGGATAAACAGGAACTGAAGCAAAAACATCAGTCAATAATTAAGTTGCCACTGAGACCAAAGATCTTGCATCCCTTTCAGTCGCCTCCCCACCCCACCCTACCCCATCCCCACCCGTGTGCAGTGAGATGGAGTTGGGAGGCAACGTTCCAGAATAATGACTGGAACCTTGGGGAAAACAAGCAATTAATGAGGTTATGACTGCAGCCGGCCCAGAGGTTGTGAAATCAGACCCGTGCTCCTGATTTCACTCGGCCCGGCCACATTGCATCTGTGAAGATAAACACCCTCCCTTGCCGAAAGAGCTGTGCTTCTCTCGCATGTGTGTTTAGCAAAGACAAGGCCTCTCTCTGTTTCTCTCCATCTTCTTCCCTCTCTCCCTCTCTTGCTCTTTTTCTTTCTGCCTCGTTCTTTCTTTCAGCTTCACTTTAATGTCAGACCACAGTTGACTCACAACACTTGGCATCTGATTTCATCACATATGTTATGAAAGGCATGTGATTCAGACAGAGAAGCATGGCTGACTCAAAAAAGCCACTTACGTGGCTCAGGCGAGTGGGATGGAATTTGCAAACTGTCTGGCCCAATATAGAGATACAGTTTTAGCATGGGCACTAACAGGATGAGATCAAATTTGCACGGCTGCTCAGCTTATTATTCCATTCTGCAAGCTTAAACTTAACGGCGTCCCACTGTGAGGCGCTGGTGCAGCGGTCATCTCTAAAAGCAAGAGGCTAATAAGTGGCAGTGCTGCTGCTGCAAACAGCTGCCAATGCATAAAAATGAAAAGACAAATAATGTATGTTACTCAAGCAGTGAGGAGAAAAGCCACTTTCCAAAAGCATATGTAATTCTTCCTCAAGATGTGTAGCCAGTGGCAAAGGTTAATGCATATATGCACCAGGAGACACGTGTAGGGAAACTTTTCTTGTGTAAAGAATTCTCCGGGGTGGCAAAAAGAATACTTCTTACCACATAGAGTGTATGTATGACATCAATACTGACTGTGGCAAAAGAGTGCTGAAAGACAAACAAAATGCTTACACCTCTGAAGGCTGTAAAAATGAGGTCAGGTGCTTGAACTGATGCAATTTCTCATTGTCTAGTGTTTTAATTCTATTTATATAATATTATATGATACAAAGTCTTTACTTCTTTCACCTGAACACCATCTCTAAAAGGCAAGACTGTTAAGACTACCTGTACTAAGCCCCCTTCGGAAGACACCATAACTCATTTGCTTCATATGACCTTCATTAAGATCAATGTCATGAGACCCAACTGAACCTGATGCCCTTTACACTGCAAATGTTTCTAGGTCAGAAGTTCATGCAGTATCCTGTGTGGAAAACAGAGGTAATAAAGCAACATGTCACAGTAAAACTTCAAGCTGAAATTTCAACTGGTATCTCGACTTGCATATCAAACATACTATCACTGGTATTCTGGTTGAACATGACATTTTTTTTAACTTTCCAATCTCACTTGATCACTAAACTGATGAATCATTACAGAGGGGCGATCATGACACGCATGAAAGGCCTTTAACCACAGCCCTTCAACTGAGAGCAACACCTGCTCGTACCAAGATCTTCACAGATATGTGAATAAGACATTACTAAAAATCAACCACATGAAAGCATGCTAATTTCAATCTCTCAAGCATGACTCATTACTTGAAACAAACCGGCCTTTGGTGTTCAGTGACCCATGACTTTTACTTGCAGAAGTGCCACACATGAGGAGTGCAGAAGTGCCACTTTCAGTGTCTTGCAGTTAATCTCTCTGTATTGCACTTTAACGTGACACATTGAGAAATATCTCAAGACTGCTGAGATAGGCTTCCCCTTCATAAACAGCGTGTTAAATAGTTAAGTAATCACTTGCCCCATATTTCCCCAGAAACAACCAGAGGCAAACTTGGCTTCTGCATGAGGAAAAAGGAAGTTAATAAGTTCTTTGAATCTGTCACGCTTATTGTGTGTGAGGATGACTTTGCAAGAATTTTCACCTTCTCTGTAATCCTGTTGCTTCCTCTGCAACCAAATCATGGTCTTGATTGCCAATCTAGTTTATGATTTTTACTTTTCATATTAATTTGGAAGTGATGGCTAAATAACGAAAATCAGTCAAACTGCTTGTGAGCTGGTGATAGTAGATCTCAAACTGCCCAAGGGCTTTTTGTTGGTGTCGCAACTGTTTTGCTGAAGTGGCAGTCTGCTTCAGGGAATACTGTAAAACTGTTTGTGCACGGACGCTTCCTGTCAAAGATGGATTTTCAGAAACCGAACCAAACAAGTTTGAAATTCTAAAAATTCGGTTTTTGAACATTACCTACACACAAACATGCAAAGCATATAAGTGGTAATAGCAATCACCTACAGTATCAACTCATCTGGGCATTGGCCAGACAGTCCCCCCCGCAATTTAAGTCAGCTGAAATGCATTACAGAGCTATGCCTAATCCATGGTGTAGATAGAGTTGAGGTATATCTCAAAGCATTTTAAATTACATTTAAGGGTTATAGGCTTTCATTTATATATGAAAGACTACCAAAATATATATTTTCACATATGAAACTAATAAACTATTAGCAAAAAAAATACAATGTTAATGCAATGTTAAAACTTATGTCCTGGTCCAAACAACTGTCAGTGTTAGCAATGTATAATTGTTCTATGACTCATCAACATCCCCATCTCTTGTCTAAGTTAGATATTTTCCAAGAACAGGAGCCTCCTTTGGTGGTGGTGGGGTATCACCTCAACATAGCAGTGAGACCATTTTGCAAGGCAGCCTTTGTAACAGGTCTAGCATGTGATGAGATCTCATGGGCTGACATTTCACAATCCAACATCTTCGCTGTCCATGCAATGTGCCGAGCCTCTGATTAATACTGCATTCACACTGAATGATGACAATTCCTCAGGACAAATCTGTGGTTAACTGTGATTCTCTAAAAATATTCAAACTCAAAACAGTCTATGACATGTATAGTTCAAAGAAACATAAGAAAACAAGGAAATTGTCCTATGTCCTAAATTTAAGATTGATAGCCTACGGCAAAGCTAATTTCAAAATGGCCAACTCCCATTAAAGGAGGAGCGTATTT
>JAVQKI010161424.1:0-12912 GCA_036025975.1 Nematalosa erebi
CTTTCCAGAAAGAAAACTTTCATCTCTGCAACTAGATGGAAAGGTTCCCCTAAGACAGAAAAGCCTTTGAGGATATGAGAAAGACAGAGGAAAAAAAGAAGAAAAAGAAATATGAAATATAAACTCTTCAGTAGCTCTGAAAGATATGTCCTTCAGAAGAACTTACATTCAACCCATTTCAGACCTGGTCATTGATACAAAGGCATTTTCACCGTTTTGTTCCTAGTGCTTTTAAAAGGGTATTATTTGGTAAAAGAGTGGACTTTGAAAGAGGCACCGATAAACCCTCAGCAGACTGACGACCCTGTCTTCAGGTAGTCAAGCTATTCAGAAGTCAAGCTGTTCTGAAGACAAAGCACATTTTGGGGAGGGAGGAAGAATCAAATCACATGACAAAGTTTATAATACTTGCCATCAGGTGCAGGGCAAAAAGATAAGAAACTGGCAGATTTTACTGGCAGGCAAATCTGGTAGTAATGTCAAACACACACACACACACACACACAGTTTGTGTGTGTGTATGTGAGAGAAAGAGAGAGAGAGAGTGTTGTGGCTTCTCACTTGTAAAGTATGTAATGAAACCTTTGTGTCCAGATATACGTATGCACACATACACACACACACAGACACATTTGAATAGAACATTTGTCTCTTATCAGACTACTTACATTGAGAGATTCAGCTCAAGCTGAAAAGCCATATCTGTGTAAGGCTATAAAGATGCTTCTCTTCTCTTCTCTTCTGAAACTGTGAGGGGTGCTGCTATCTGCATCATAATCAGGTTGCCACCCAGGAGTTGCCATGGAGCCCAGGACACATCACTGCTGCTTTCAGCATCAGCCAGCCTCTGTCACCTGAAGACTTTCATCAGCAATTGTATGGATTTTCACATCATGATTATCTGGTTAAATCTCCTGATCTGTTGTCGTCATCATTTGGAAAGACATCAAGCATACCAAAATCAGTCTGCTATCTCAAACAGCGACACTTGGAAATTGGTGTTGCCTGCTTAAAGAAAATGTACTTGGCATTGGCATCACAGTGGCAAACTAATTTAAGAAAGAAGGAAAAACAAAACTAGTTTGCTCTGGTTAAGCATCACACACAAGGGAGACAACTTTCTTGCAAAACTGCAGAGTTTTAGCAATTCCCCTCAGAGTCTGTTTAACTAACTATAAAGAAAGGGGAAATGAAGAGAAAGAGAGGAGAAAAGTCTCTAATTGAGACAACAGATGCTTGGCTGGGCTTGGATGTCACAGATAACACAGGCAGTAGACAAAGAGGCTGCTCAGCAAGCACCTTGGAGACCATTATCCACACAATTTCACCCTGTGAAGTCTTTTAAAGGAAGAGTATTACATTCACATTTGTGCCTAAATGTGTCTTCCAGGGCTTGGGCTACACTTAAGGAGATATCTGGTGAGAATCAATCTATAGCCCTGTTGTTCTAGGTCACCAAGAGCTGGCAGTAGGAAAAATTATGAGACAATTTGATAAAGCATAGACCAAATAGTGAACCAGCAACTAACACTAACTGAATGGGGCACAGAAACGCACTTTCAGTTTCATTTTCCTGTGCCACATTCAGTTAACATTAGCTAGCTGTTTGTTATTCAGTCTATGTTACATCAAATTTTCTGGTTCTTTTGTTTCTATAGACAGCACCCACCGACCTCAAACAACAGTGCTATGAATTGATTCACAACGGATATCTCCTTTAAGAGGCAGATATACGCATATGATACATTTTACAGTAAATAATCTGATTATCATACATTACTGACATCAATCAAAGACTTTTCACAGAATTTCTAAGTGTTAATGTCTGATTAAGTAACTTCAAGTAACACAGTACACGCAGAGCAGGCAAGTCTCAAGACAACAGAAAACCTTTGCAAAGACATCAGGCCTTACCTTGATGAATGGGTGTAAAGTTCAGCTATTCAATCAATGTGTCTGTGATTTTTTTTTGTGCTGTTCCTGCCCATCTGTACACCACACAAGGTAGAGTGATTGAGTGAATTCGAGAGAGAAAGAGAGAGAGATGCCCACACTGACAAGCCAAGTCGATTTGGACCTTAGCGAGAGAAAAGCTAAGAGCGAAGTGCATAGATTCTGAATGACATCTCAACAGTCTGCAGACGTGCACCAGCATACGATTTGCAGCTCTTGTCTTAGTCATCTGTGGTATGTTGCTGTATGTTGTCTCACTATCTCTGAGGTTGAAAACCTCTTCACTGCAACAGAGGACCTTATCAAATACATAGAAGGGAGACATGCATCAGCCTCTCAACTTCCTCTTCTCCTTCTCCTTCCTCTATCACCACTTCACACTCTTATCTCTCTGAGCTATGATTCAGCTGCATTCTATTATATTATATATTTCCTCTTAGGAAAGTATATGAAGTTGTGCCAAGCCAGAATACATGTTGATAACGAATACTGACTTTCTCAGTCATTATCAGGCGCAGTGAAGCCTCTCGCTCTTGGCTATTAATCACATTCACACAATCACACTGTGAATCACAGAGACTACACTGGGAGGCAGCACCCCACACCTGAGAGTAAAGCAAGTTTCTTTTTCATTCAGAGGTGAAGGAAGTTTTTCTTTTCTTTTTTTTTTTTAACAAACTTCCTCATGTCTAGACCTGTGCTGAACCATTTTCTGTTTTTTGTTTTTTTATAAAGCAAATACTGTAGTTACACAACTTCATTGCCAACATGCCTTATCTTTTTTAACACATGGTAGCTCTGAGGCAGTGTAAGTGTATAATTTCCTGCAGGCATCCACTAACCAAAGCCTACTTCTTCATAATTTATAGCCTCAGGGTCTCTGCTACATTTGACTCTAACTTGGGCTATTGGCATCACAGGATCAATTCCCATGCACTTTCAGCGGTTTTACATATGGAATTTTTAATGAGTGCTGGGAGACATGTGCATGTCTGCCGTTATTCTCACAAAGCCTCACATTGCAAGTGGAAAGATCTCTTGCAGATCGATGCACCAAAGCAATATAGCCGGCGGTGAGAAAGCTTTGATTGGTGTCATCCTTCCATCATCATCCTTCCATCCCTATACAGAGAAAGGAGTGAAAAGCAGGGACCAAGTCAAGGTCATGAACAGAGCAGACAGCATCCTGTCATGTCATGACTAGAACAATGTTTCTAAAGCTGAAGAACACAAGGCGCCAGAAATACACAGTGAAGAGCTGGACTGAGAGACTCAGACATGGCTTTGAAAAAAGTTTTGACAGACTTGAAGGGTAAGTTGCCGTGTCGCTATTTTGCTTATGTTGTCCCAAATTTTCTTGTTCTTCTTCTTACCAGACACTCAGGGACCTCGAACAACAGTGCAATGGGTTGATTTACCCCAGACTTCTCCTTTAAATTTTCAAGTTTGAATTTAAACTGAATCTTGTTTGCCACCCACCCAAGACTTTTATATGTGTGCAGGTATGTGCAATGAGTGATTTATGGATATGTGGATTTGTCTAAATGTTGTTTTTTGTGCAATGTGATTCGTGTATCTGCTGCTGGACACCTTAATTTCCTTCGGAATCAATAAAGTATCTCTACTCTACTCTGCTCTACTCTACTTTATATCACCAGAAAAAAGGACCCAACACTTGGCTCACTACATTCAGCATTGATCATCCAGAGCCTGTGAAGGATCAGGCTCTACACTCAAAGGACCTGTACTGTATGTGTGTGTCCTTCAAGTCATTCCACTGGACAGAGGCACAGAATGATAGAAGAAGAGGATGATGAGGATAAAAGATGGGGAAAGGTTAGTAGCAGAGTTGCTGAAGCAGAAGGGGGATGGGGGGGGTCTGCTGACGCAGAGGCTGTGTGGTGAGGAGGATGCTATTTATACCGGAGCAGCCAGATAGGCGGCAGGACCCTCAGGTGTAGGTCTTGAAAGTGCTAGCAATGAACTTTCATTTCAAATCCCAACTGCTTCAACTGTTGAATTGTAGGCCTTGTACATGTGTAGTTGGGTATTTATGAAATGTATGATATAATTTTCATAAATAAAAAAATGTATATCCTCCTCCTTATTTTGGCTGGAGGTTTTAAAGGCCAGTTTCAGTGACAGAGTGGACAATAGGCACAACTGCATCAAATAGTATCCATCTCTATAAATAGCCAGCCAAGCATGGACGGGGCTTTAACGTTAAAAGGAACTCCTCTCCACGAGTGGTCCAAGTATGTGTGGTGTATGTACATTTCATCGGATCTCAACTGGACTCTGAATGCAGTCTGAGCTACAGTAATACCATTATAATTAAACTCACTTTGGTTGAAAGTCATTCAAAGCCCTCTGTTTGTCAGTTGGATTGGCTGGGATTGGTAGTATGTTTAATCCAAAAACAGCAGCCCCTGCTCAATATGAGCCAGTTGGTATTCACAGAACAGACTGCAGTAGCTATTCCAGAGCATTCTTCTGATATGAGACAAAAGAATAAGCTATATGATGTGCTGACGTAGATTGCCTGGCATCTCTGATCTCTAGTGATTGATGATGTAGATTATTCAACACCACCCACCACAACGTGCACTGCTCATCCTTGTGGAAATGGTTGTGGTGGGGGGATGCATCTCAGGAGAGTGATCAGAAAAGTCCTGCCTCTGTCTCTCGATATTACAATATAAGGGTTTACATGTTGAAAGTAAATAGATAATTTCAATAGAGTTCGATCAGCTGTTCCCACAGGGGTTCCGTTTTCACACTCCATGTGTTAACTAGTTGAGTAGTTTGGGAACAAAATAGAATGTTGTTTCTGTTTTATAGTTGTCTGTCTGGATTATTCCATAGCATAGGCACCCTGTAGCTGTGCACAGGAGGGGATCATGTTGATATATTACACAAGAGAGTATTTCCTTTTCTGGTGGCTAAACAGGCTGACAGGCAGTTTTAATAGTAGTTATGAAACACCCACAACACCACTAATAAACTTGTATGAAAGCTTCTGTCGTTACTTTCACAGCTAATGTGGTGACTCAAGCTTTGCTTAAAGATCTGACACAAACACACACACACATATACACATATACATACACACTGCACTACAAAGATAAGCCTGACCCATGGCCAGACTTAAAAATTTAGATAAATGTGTTGATGTTTTCTGTTCCTGACGTCATGTGCTAGGGGTTTAAGTGCAAAGCAAACATGCAAACACGTTTTACTCTTTCTTTAGAGGGAAAGCTATAAGTCCTCGGCTCCCTCCCTATATCTTCTGCATAGGAAAAAAATATCAAGTTATTGAAGAGATGCAATCAATACTCTTGAGAGAAATGCATATCAAACATTGAGACTCAACCCAAATGATTTTATCCTGGCTCCCAGGTGTTTGAGAGGATAGGAACAGATTGTTTTTGTAATTGAACACTTCACTGACCTTGGCCCTTGGAAGCATCGGATGTAAAGCAGACAAGAAAAGCAACAGCAGAAGCAGTTTCCCACCATTCACTGGTGCATTGTAACAGAGCATGCAATAGATGGAAATCAATAACTATCTCAATAGCTGTGCAGAGAGAATGGGCCTTTTTTTCTCTTTAAATGCAAACAAGTGAGCACCTACATACACCAATTTAACCTGTTCAGGGACAGCAATTCTGTCATAGTTGTTCAAATCAAGATATATTCCAGAGAATTTTGAATTAGTCAGATAATCCACAACTTTTGTTTTGGATGTATGTACCCACTGCTGTTGCGATTATGAATATGTGAAATAGTTGATGTAATGGATATTAATATTATGGCCCACAATTTTAAAAACAACCTGTCCAATCCAGCTATGCAAACTACTTTAACCCTACACCACAAGCAACAGGCACTGTTATTGTGTAACACTTAGAGCATCATTTGTCCAGATGACCATATCATATACTGTATCGTTCACAAAGATAAGTAAAAATGGATTTTTAAAAACAGATGTCTCATGAAAGGCCATTCTTACAGTAAGTGCTCAAAATAGGAATGTTGAACATACATTAGTCCACTTCAATATCTCTACACTGTGCCTTGTTTTCAAAGGAGTTTCAGTAGCCTAGCACAAATAATGCCCAGACCACAGTGTAATAAACCTGGTATGGCCATCTCATCGAAGGAAAATATTGCAACTGCTCCAAGTAATTGGATGTGATGAATTGTTTCCATCGAGGGAGGTAAGAAGGGGGTATGATGCACAAAGGCACTGACGTTTACCAACGTAACCAACGTCAATGTTTACCAACGTCAGTGTGAAATACAAAAAAAAGAATAGAGGGTGTTCATGTGATTGACTGTGTGTGTATTAATGTTGTCTCTGAGCGTCAATGTGAGTGTAATTGCGTGAGAAGAAACAAGTGTGTGTGTGTGTGTGAGTGTCTGTGTATGTGACTGTTGTCTGTGTGTGTTTCAGAGGTTGTGTGCTCCTGTCAAGTGTGTGTGTGTGCTTTGTGTGGCACTGTGGCAGTGACGTGAGGGTCGTCTGAGATAAGGTTTCCCATGCAGGCTCCTTCCAGAGTGCTGTCGCTGTTCAGCAGAGATGCGACAATGCAGGCTGTCACGCCCATCCATGTCCTGTCCCCCACACAAGGACCAATCACTCTGACATCAGTGTTTTGTATAAGACTGCCTGACAGAGAAACAAACATGGGCACAAGCACACACACACACACACACACACAATCTATTTTTGGTGAGATGTGGTAGAGATTTATTTCCCTATGGATCTGGTGATCTGCTTCAGAGCTGCAAAGAAAGAATGTAATAAGCTTAGAATAGCATTGCCTCTTTTTTTCTCTCTCTCACTCTCTCTCTGTCTTCCTCTCACCCACTGTCTCTCCCCCTCTGTCTCCCTTTTCTTCTCTCTTTCTTTGGCTTTTGTTCTTTTCTTTTTTTTCCTCCCTCAGCGCTCTAGGGGTTCTACTATCCATGGTGTTTCATTATTAATGGCTTCCCTTACCCCTGCCCCCACAGTTGCAAATGACTTGCCCAGGATTCCACTAGTGTCTAACGAGAGCTCCCGTTCACAGCCCACAGATCCAGCTTAAACATCTGCTCCACTGGAGATAATAACATTTGAAGACTGCCCTACATGCTTGCTGCTTTAAGCAAGTTTGTTTCTTTTGTTTGTTTGTTTCTCTCTCTTTCTGTCTCTCTCTCTTTCTCACTCTCGCTCTTTTATTCATATCAAAGTCAGTGACTGGGTGTGGTAATGTTTTAGTAACAATGATGTTGGCATATAGTTTACCAGATCCTTGTTTGGATACAAATAAATGACACAATAACCAGCACTTGGTTTCTTGCAATAGTTCTTTCATATAATACTACAACATGGCAGTTACATTCAGAGATAGGCTACTCACAGATATGACCCAATGCCACTAAAGACTGCAGTTTCACAGATTTAACATCATTGGGTAAAAAACACAATTCCTGCCAAAGCCATGCATATATCTTGTTTTCTCACATTTGGACATGTTTGGCTGGACAAACTACACAAACTGAACAGGGACTGAACAAGTTCCACATCAAATACTTTGAAATTTTTTCACTGGCATATTGACCAATAGCACATATCAGAGGAATCCATGTGCTCAAGTTGGCAAGTAAATACACCTGAATGCTTTAAATATCACTTTAAAACATGGACATGTTGACAAAAGACTTTGCTTTATAGATAATAGTGCCCAATCTACAGTATAATAATTTACATTCTAAAAGATAACAAGCAACAATTTTTGATTGGCGCAACCATTCTGATGCTGCTCTCTACAGAATGTTGTCTCATGCCTCTAGAATGTTGAACATTCTCTGAAGAGTAAATATTCAAATGTACGGGTAACCCATTTTGTTTGTCTTTAGAAATTTCAGTAACATGGAAACCAAGTCTCCCAACCACCTTCACTGGAATCTGAAAATGGCCAACCGGACACTGCTATCTTGCATGTTTGAAGAATCTGGAATGTGGGGCATTCTCTGAGGAATAAACTGGTGTATGTGTAAGGAATTCATTCTTTGTTTTTTGTTTTTTGCAGCCATAGGTCTGCTTGCCATCTACCCACAAGAGAGTTTATGAACAAGGACAACTCCTGGAAACACCTACTGCAGGTAGATTTCCAGCATGTGTCACATGGACATGTGAAATGAGGTTGGTAGATTCCTTCGGTACTAATGATACCCAAGCAGCTTTACAATCATCAGCGAACGTTCATTCACTAAATACTGAGGTAACAGTGATCTTGAAGGCCATGTGGTGTAAATATTCTTCTTCAGTCAGAAGCAAAGTATGTGTGAAGGGCAATGGAACTCTCCAAACTGTGACAATGACATGTAAATGATTCCTTAAGATGATAGAGCCAAATGCATGGTAAGCTGCAAGGCATTTCATGGTGTAGAATGTCCCACACTGGTCCAACCTTGGTCCCATGGGGCTACCTGTCCTGTAGCTGAAGTAGGCAGCGTCCACACAGCAAATCCTTTGTCCATTTCTAGGCCATGTTTCCACTTTGATCTCCACTGCCAAGGTCTGACTCCGCCTCCCCACTGGCTCCGCCCCTGCGGCCCGAGAGGTGGTCCAAGGATTTCGGCGAAGCATTTTGGGGGCGCCTGCGCCAACATCGCGCCAGGTCGGCGCGAAACGACGGTGTGTAGAAGCCGTAAATGACCGGGTCGCAGCAGGTGTTGAGGTTACCGAAAACGAAGAGGGCGTGGTGAACGTACTCCGGCGTGACCTGCAGCATGCGTGGCTGGAACCAGTACCAGATGCCCAGCAGGTAGTAAGGCGTCCAGCACACAACGAAGGAGGCCACGATCACGATGGTCATCTTCAAGGTCTTCATCCGTGCCTTGGGGATCATGTCCGTCCCGCTCCGTCTCAGGCAAGGCTCTCCGCCTCCTGCTGTGGAGGACACAAGACAAATGACTGACTGGACCCTGAGCACCTTAATCCTCCCCCTCAAAATCAATACACACCCAATGAAGTGAGAATATTTTCAGCCCAGGTTTGCTGTAAACTAATCATCTTAATCGATTCAGGTTCATAACAGCCTGATTGATTTTGTTTTCTTGGTGCATTGTGATGGATGAATGCTTTCATCGCAGAAACATGAAACATGTGTCCATTGTAGGTGATTGATGAGCAACCCAGTGTTGACGGCCCATGGTACCTTTGGTAGGCTTGTTTCTGTGCATCTGCCGGTTGATCTCGATGAGGATGCGTGTGTAGCAGAAGCTCATGACCAGCAGGGGGAAGACGTAGAGGGTCACAAAGTGGAACATGTTGTAGGCAGTCTCCTGCCAGCGGTGCTGGAAGCTTCCGTGGGTCACGCACTGGACAAAGTCCACCCCCTCTGCCTTCACCGCCCGGAAGATGAACAACTGGCAAAGTATGTGACACAGAGTTATTGAGCACAAACACACACACACGCAAACACACACATGGATAGCCAGACAGACCTACAGTAATCATTGATCCCCTATCAGGAGTAATAATGAATATTCTAAAAATATAGGCATATGATTGTACACTACACTTTGTAGTGCATTCTACATTTTTTATGGACATATTGTTACACACATTCTTTATTTGCATTCCACATTTGCGAAATTCTGTCATTATTTTAGCTTCAGCACTTCCAAATGCTCTGTTTTAATTAATGCTTCATTTCAAAAAATATATAACCTGTTTGGAATTTGATGTTAACCTGCTCAATAGTTAAGATATGGGGTATTTTTTTAGCGACAGTTTTAGAATCATGCTTTATCTTTTTAATTTCCCCCCTCCCGAACCTAAGACTAATACAATTTTCATGCCCCAAGTTCATACATAAAGTCTTGTAATGGCTGCAATAACAGTACTTTCACTTCTTCCCCTGCACCTGTAAGATGGCTTTTTTTAATATCCACAGGTGCTGTGTTGTTGATAACCATCTGTTGCTGAGGCAGCCTACATGCCGTTCCCTTGATCTACTGGGCAAGCCTTCCACAAATTTATTCAGCCTGTTTATATGCATCTCAAGGCTGGGATGGAATCACAACTGCCAGGGAGTGCACTCCGTGCATGCTTATGCTCTGACAGACGCATCTTTAGAAGCAGGTTATTACTACACATCCTTAAAGAGGTGTCAGGGTTAAGGAAATTACTTTCCTGTGTTGACGATCTCTCTCCCATAAATCATGCCATGCTTCTCGCGTGCAGTGTGATGCTATCAGAGGATATTTATATTAGACTTACACCATTTCTCTGTCAGAGGATGAATAAGTGGTGCAGAGACAAAATCAGAAAATAACAGACATACTGTAGATTGGCATCTTGTTGTTGATTTACAGTAGATGGACGTATAGGGATGAATGAAAATGGGATTTGCTTGGTGATTTCCAAATCTTTCACTTCAATTTGACAAGATATATGCCAGAGATATACCATACGTACACAGAAATATATTGAAGGGCAGTTCACTGCAGCCTCTGTTGTACCTTTTACTTCTTCTGCCCTGTCACAGGCACTCAGCTAGACTACTCCTTTCTGTGTTAGTGTGAGAGGACATGATACTTTGCTCTTTTGCACATTTAATGAGATCATCTAAGGCTTGGTCCTCCACTGGAATCTGCCAACGCTAAATGGTCTGAGCTGTCACCCACCCAGGCTAACTCTTCTCTACAGTCCTTTGTTCAGCCTGAAAAGTTTTGGTGTTCCAGAACTTTCAGAGCAGTGAAGTTCACCTTGTCCTTGTCCATCAGCATTCATCCCATGTATGTATAGCAACAAAGAAATATCCACTGGCGTCAAACCTTCCATTAACTTGTTAAAGAAATTATTGATCCCTGACACCTTTACTGCCGGATTTCTGCTGACAAGCAAAGTGCTTGTCTCTCCCCTTACTAATGCGTTCATCTGAGAACGGCACCTACGGTTCAGTGCCCAGCGGGATGTTGCCAAGGCAGAGAGTTGTGCATGGCTAGAACTGAGAAGCATCTCAATGAGAAAACGTCAGGTGGGTGGGCAGGAAGTGTGATGGGTGCCCCTGTTGTGTCTCTTACTCAGGAGAGAATGGGGGGTGGGGTGGGTAGGGGTGGATGGGGGGGTTACGGGGTGTGGGAGAGGATGAGGATCAATTGTCACAAATCACCACCCACTTTCTATCCGCAGGCACCATTGTGTCACAACTTGGCTGCCCATCTCTCCACCTCTCCCCCCCCCTCTCTCTCTCTCTCTCTCTCTCTGCAGGGGCAACTTCTGTGTGCATTCTCTTTAATGATTTCTGAACATCAAGGTCATGTACGCTGACCACTGTGCATTAAGGGAATTGAGGGAGAAAAAGAAGACTTCCATCTTGGTTGCTAAGACCCCGGGATGTCTCTCAGGAATGAAGCCATGCGGAAAAAGAAGCTCCCGACAAAAAATCCCCAGGGCTCGGAAAGACTAACCAACTAATGGTTGAGATCAATGGAGCATCCAGTTTCTTTTCAACTCTACTGTTTCAGGAACCACAAATCCCCATTGTTATTCTAGACACAACTTAAGTGTGGCGGTGGAGGCCACTGACCCAAGGAAGGAGGAGATTCAACAGCACTCCTCGACATGAGGTGGTGTGATCTGGGGTATTAGGATATTGACAGCAACTGAAAGCAATATCAATATAATGGTCAATGGCCGCTGTCTTCTTTACTACCTTGTCTTTCACTTTCACCAGGTATTACAAAGCTGCACATATCATCGCTGTCGGATGAAAACCATGACAATTAGAAAAAGTTGGAAAAAACATACCTTTTTTTAACTGAACTGAATGTTGTCAATCATATGTGATCATATAGTTACATGCTAAATCTGTCTAAAACTCACAGACAAATATGATGGCTGACCAATAGCTTTGTTTTATGAAAAAAATACAAATGAACAAAAATGGTCTTATGTGTTTTTCACCCAACAGCAACGATATGACAGTGGAGTTTTCATTTCAGCCTCTGTGCATAACACATACACACACACAGGATACATTCTCAACACATACACACACACACACACACACACACACACACACACAAACACACACACTCTTTCTCTCTCACATAGTGTAAATAGTCTTAGTGCCTGACATGGAAAATCAGTGATGGATCTGGTTGAACAAAGATAACTGATATGTTTCAGCCCACCTGTACACTAACATTATTATACATTTTTATTGAAATACTAATATCCAATGATGCACCTGTGGGGAGGCCAGAAGCACACTGAGGCTCCAGGCAACGAACAGCATCCTCTTGTTGCGTCGACCTGCGTCCAGGGCATCCAGCGGGTGCAGGATGGCATGGTGTCGGTCCAAGCTGACCACCACAAGGATGAACGCAGCCGAGTGCATGGCGAATAGCTTGAGGAAGCACAGCAGCTTGCACATGGCGTCACCGGCGTACCACTGCACCGTCACGTTCCAGATGGCGTCCAGCGGCATCACCACGAAGGTCATGACAAGGTCGGCCGAGGCGAGGCTGGCGATTAGCGGCCGCAGGTGAGAGGCCAGCCGACGGCCGCGACCCCGCGTCACGCTCAGCAGCACGGCTAGGTTGCTGGCGGCGGCGAAGATGAAGAGAACCGCTGTGGCTGCCACGCGGAACCGAGCCGCCACTGTAAAAGTCGGGGCTTCCCATTCAGGGAGAGGGGATGGAGAGGAAGAGGAGAAGGAAAAGGAAGAGGAAGAGATGGAGGGAGGGGTGGAGGTGTTGTCATAAGAGACTGTAGGCAGCAGGATAGACCAATTCGCCGACATTGTGCTCTGCAAGAGAAGAAACTCTTCATCATTGCATGCAATCTGACTACCAAAAACATTTACTGACTAACCTACTGACAGGTTATCTTGTTACATTGACTAAACAAAGTTATGTCAAGATGTAGTGTTTACACATTAATTTGATGCTATGTTT
>JAVQKI010161548.1:0-11362 GCA_036025975.1 Nematalosa erebi
CCAGCACAGCCACAAAGGCCCTTTTCATGTGGCTACTGTCGAGAAACGCCGTTCATGTCTGCAGCATTTCCACTTGCTCTCGTTCTCGTCAGGCCTGGCAACGCCTCCCTCCCTCCCCCTCATTCGCTCATACCGACATCAAAGCCCTGTGCTCTGGGAAATGACCACAAGCTACTGGTACTCACACACACACACACACACACACACACACACACTTACACAGCATTCAGCTTTACATCATTCCATTAGCATATGCCACGCACATGGCTGGCACAGAGTACAACAAAACACTGCTGCCTGTGCTTACTATTGTTTGAAGCGGGTTCAAAGGCACTCAGCAAGGAGTTGGTGCGCAACATGGAAGCAACCCATTAAATCAGACATGAATAAGCTCTGGCGGTCACGCAATTGATTCCAGCATCGTATCTCAGAGAGTATTTACAGTACTAACTCACACAAACATAAGCAGATAGCATTTTTCTAGGCTACTAATATGTTGTTTTCAAGTGTCAATGTACACTTATGTTAAAAAAGCAAAGTGCTGCTTGTGTCCCTTGGAACAACCGCAAAATGGATAAATAATGATTAGATGTAAACAAGCAGACATAATTAAGCCACGCATCACGATTCCTTGCAAGAATCCAGATAATATTAGACAAACTGGATCATACAAAGGCAAGAAGTCAAGCATTTACACTCCACAGCAGCAAGCAATTCATAAACATAATAACATCATTCAGAGTAGAATCAAATCTATTAAAAAAGAAAGCATAGGGACATCCAACACAGTTATAGGAAAGGAAAAGAGTTTTAAGTCCTCATGGGGACCAGGATGGCTGGTGGTCTCTAAGGTATATATCCAGAATGTCTCTCTCTGTTTAAGCTGTTTGATTTTATTCCTGCCCCTGGCACCAAGGCAGATAGCCTCAATTCCGAAACTTGCCTCCCTCCCATGTTGTGCTTCTCTATGTTTGGCCATTGGAAATTCAATTGGAAATTCATATTTCAAACTCTGACTGCATATCTATCTCCTTTTAGTGCAGCCTATTTAGAGGCAATCACAAGTGCATTCCAGTCCATATACAACATAAGTGTTATTGCAATTTATGAAACAATATAAGTCTATTATAAGTCTTGCTGTTACCTTTGGGCTGACAGAGCCAAGTGTCACATTTAGCAGCAGGGAGGTACTACTGACTATCTTAGAGTAGAGTTTATCTAGGAGTAGGGGCCCTTCGGAAACGGATTCCTGGTGACTCCCATACGCTTGTGTTGTTTAGCAAATGGCGAATACTGTATGTGAATCTGTAATTTGCAAATTACACCTTCTTTCAAAATTAGTTCTTGAGGTGAAGACATTTTCCTTTTTCTTGAGAAAAAGCCGAAGTCCCTTCTGTTGATCACGCCAACTGTTATGGTTTTGCAACTAGTGGCAACATGAGCTCTTGAGTGAGGCTGTACTTTGATCAACAGAGATGAGCAAGTGTACTTGCAATAGCAGTGCTGTAAGAAAACAAAACGAAAAAATGAAAAGAAACTCAAACAAAAACAGCCCACATCAAAATTCGAAAGGTCACAATTCAACTGCTCTCAAGCATCACCCATAATGACTATGTATGATGAAGGTCTACGAATCAGAGTGTTTTTAGTGCTTTAAACATGAGTCAGGATCGATAATAATGTTAATTAGCATAAATCGATGTCAGCCACTGCCAACCGTTGAGTGAGTGTTTATTTCCCGTGAATTGCACGAGGCTGCGCACTGAAGTTGAACCCAAAGTCACGAGGGACACTCGGCCCTGGCGCTGCGAGTGGTGAACTTCCACACATGACCCTGCCGAGGCCCCCACTCTGGCCCGGGGCATGTGGGTGTCATATGTGTGCACGTCAGTAGCGCCGCTTTAACCCCGCCGATAAGATCATTTCAGGTTAGGAGCGTCCTCGGTGCGAACCAGACATGCAGTGTGACTCACGTTACCCTCACCCCCCACACACCCACCCTCAACACGAATACACACACACACACAAACACACATACATACACACACATACACACACCACATCCTGATAAACCAGAGGGCAGTACTTTGCACATGTCTCTAAGAGGGGAGAAGGAGAATGCACACATTTGCACCTTTTAATGGAAGAGAGAGAGAAAGATAGAGAGAGAGAAAGAGAGATGGAGAGAGAGAGAAAGGCAAACATAAACTGAAAGTGGCACCACTTTAGATTTACACCAATTTTGTTTAAGGCCTATAAATACCAACATTAGAGGATTATTCTGATCCTCTCCCTAAGGCTGATTCTGTTTCTTTTTGGGAGTGGGTGGAAGTGGGTAAGGGGAGGCAGGGGGAGGGTTTGCTGACTCATCAACATGCACTTCTCTGCTCCTCTCCTCTTTTTTATTCCAGATTTTTTATTCATTCCTCATTCTTGCCCCCCCACCCCAACCCCACCCCACCCCACCCCACCTCCAACAGACACACACACACACACACACACACACACTCCAACACCACCCTACTTATCAAAGGCCCCTCCAGAAAGCTCCTCTGGAGGCAAATGGGGCAGTAGCGTGGTGTGATGTGGTGCACCGAGGCATCCCTGCAAAAAGCCACCCAATCAGTCAGACTGCTCTTGCCCTTCTGGAGGGAAGACGAGCCCGCCGGCTCACTTCCACTCATCCATCACGGCCCTGCCTCCCTGTCTGCCTGCCTGCCTCTGATCGTCCCCCAGCCCGCTGCTTTCACACCATTTCTCTCCTCCTGCTGCTGCTGCTGCTAACATGATGAGATATTATGTTTTCCAACCGGCTTGATTACCCTGTTTTCACTCCCTGGCTCTCTCTCTCTCTTTTTCCCTAGTCTGTCCACCTCTCTCTCTCTCTCTCTCTAGCTCTCTCTACCACTCTCTCTCCCTCTTTCTCTCTGTCTCTTTCTGTCCCTGTCTGTGTGTTCCAGCTCCTTCTTTGATTTTCCATCTCCAAGGCAGGGGAATAGGCTCCAAATATCTGGAACACTCTCAGTAAGCTGAGGAACCTGTCGGGAAAGAGAAAGAGGGGGGGGGGTGAGAAGTGCTCGTCAAAGTTCTTTTGATCTGAAGCCCTCCCTCCCCTTGGCTTTCACCCCCTAATATTCCCTCTAACAGGAAACCACCTGTGTGGAGAGCAGGGATGACATCAGTTACATCATTATAGCGCGCACACACCAGGCAGACTTAAGAGAACGTACCACAATGCCAACTGACAGCTATCGCTGCCGATGACTCTGATGCCGATTCAACATGTTAAATTCGGCCACCAACCAGCTGGCTGAAGTCTGCCAATTTAGCACATACTGCTCAAATTCCGGCCAAAGACACGCATCGTCAGGTCCTACCTTATCGGAAGTCCAGCTGTCGGCCTGGTGTGCGCTAACTTTTACTAATCATTCACGCTGAACAGCAAGGGTTATGTGGGGGAATGGCACATCACCACAGACTGTACTGGTTGAGATGCTTTAGTATGGCGCAGGAAGTAAAGCTTGAAATTAGGACCACGTTTGGTATAATGTACTTTTTTTAGTAGACATAAACCTCCGCTAGAGTCTGTGCATGAGTTCTGTCATCTCATTTTGCAAATATGTGGCATCATAAGCAAGCTAGTGTTTGTTAAACAGTTAAGGTGCCATAATAATGTTAGAGAGACAAAAGTGACTTAGTGATTTTTAGTCAGTGATAGTAAGAAGTCAGTGTTGTTTCACCATGAAACAGTGATATTTTCTGGAGCAAAGCGATTTTTGATGGAGTACAAAAAATTCCAAAATCAACATTTTCCACAAAAGACTTATTCGCGTGCCAGTGAAAACTCCCACAATTCACTCTGCTTGTTATTATAAGGTCAACACAAAGCTTGAAGACAGTTCTGCTTTGTTCAATAACATCACTCAAAAAACACAACATATTTTTTACTCTGTGTGTGTGTGTATGTCTGTGTGTTTGTAGACATCTTCATTACGTGTGAGTTCATCTGTCTAAAACCATATGTCTGACTGTGTGTGTGTGTGTGTGTGTGTGTACGCTGAGCACATGAAGACATGCTCTGTGGTTTTCGCTTCACAGAGGGGGATGACTAGTCTGAGAAGCACACAGACACACAGGGATGGACATACCTCGGCATGGGCAAATATTGATAGGAGTCTTGGGTTTCAATTTGTGGAGGCTCTCATAGGCCTGACTCACGGCAGCGGACGACGGCTACACACACACAGGTCGGGACAGCGGGCAAACACGGCCTGCTGTGCGAACATAAACTGGGGTTGATGGATGGCCAGTGTGTCGGCGTGTACATACGTGATTCAGTCTGGAAAACATCCCAGCGCCGTGCTTTTGAATGGGTCTCCAACAGGGAAGGTATCTACAGTGATTAAAAATGGTCACGAAAAAATAAGTGTGTTTTTTCTCTGCCGCTTTTTACATGTGAATAGCACAGTGTAATTGAGTATGTGTGTTTGTGTGTGTGTGCCTGTGTGTGTGTGTGGGTGTGTGTGTGTGTGTGTGTGTGTGTATGTGTATGTGTGTGTCTATCCACTTATGAATATTAGAAAGACAAAGAGAAAAACATTGACATTATGCAATGTTGCATCGTGACCATCTCTATTACCAAGCTGAAGAACAGTACAGCACATCACACGTCTAATGAATTATAATTACGTGCGTCAGTGTCCAGCTAACCTATAATCACACTAATGTCTAAAGTGCTTATGGCGACTATGCCATAATCTGCATGAGTCATAATCATGGATTCTTGTGAACTGATTGGGGACCAGTAAGGTTGTGCTGTAATAAGGCTATGGAGATGAGGCCTCACAGACAAAATGGGACATGTCTCGCTTGAGAGGGTCAGAAGAGGCCTTATCAGTGACCCCTCAGCCACCCAGCCTCTCATCCTTAACCCAGACCCACACCTGGAGCCCAGTCAAACAGGTAGTAGAGGAAAAATACACACACGTACACACACACTTACACACACACAAAAACTCAGTCAGACTTACAAATAACAAACACACATGCACTCCTCATTCACACTCAGAAATACACAATCTCATAAACACACAAACAAATACACACACAGACACAGACACACACACACACACACCCCGATACACACAAACACATAGAGAAAACACACACCCTCACCTTATCCCACCTTCTTAGGCTTTGTAGAGAGTCAACAAGCGGTCCAGGCAAGTACTGTATGAGGAAAGGAGAACAGACTAATGAGAGAGCAAGTGTGTCTTTCCACCGATGGGCCCTTAGGGGCAGGGGTTACAATGGCTGCGTGTGTGTGTGTGTGTGTGTGTGTGCGCGCGCGTGCATGTGTGTCTGTGTGTGTAGTGTGTATGAGAGAGAGTGTCTGTGTGTTGGTGTGTGTGTGTGTGTGTGTTGTGGGAGCTGAAAAAACACAAGGATAATATGAAGGTCGTTTAAAGAGCGGGCAGACTGTGCAATGCTGGAGGGAGCCTGCAAAGGCACACAGGGGGTTGGGGGAAGAGGGGTGGCACGGGGAGTTATGAGCATATGTGTGTGTGTGTGTGTATGTGTGTGTGTGTGTGTGTGTGTATACCACAGAGGCACCATGCCCCTCCTTACACACACTCACACCTCCTCGGCACAGTGCTCCTCCTCATCAATCTCCCCCCGGCCGCCAGGGGCCTCCTCTGACCCACATCTCAGCCAGCAGCAGCAGTGTGTGTGTGTGTGTGTGTCTGTGTGCATATGTGCATGTGTCTGTGTACATGTGTATGTCTGTGTGTTTAAGTATAGGTGTGTGTGTGTGTGTGTTTGTGATGATGGGGGCAGGGGTTTCCTTTTTTCCATTATTGATACTGCTGCATCACATCACACGACCCCCACGTCTTTAAGCCCGCCACTGCTGAGGAGCTGCAAAGGTCATGCAACTCTCACAAACACACACACATACACACTCCATAGCTTCACAGTCTCAATCTCAATGACAGGCTAGGAAGTTTCCCACTCTGCGCGACTCTCGGGTTACAGAAAAACCTCCACAGCTGCTCTGCTGCTTACCAGTGTCTTTGCCACTCACTGGTTGTGTAGTAAATATTACTGTGGTCAGTAATGGGTCTATAAGTAGACTCAAGTGGAAGAGTTCGCTAGAAGGGAACAGCTGAGTAGTTCCTACCGTAACTACATAGCTTCATGCATTCCTGATGAATGTGTGTGTGAGTGTTAAAAGTATGTGTGTGCTTGTACATGTAGTGTCTCTGTGTGTGTGTGTGTGTGTGTGTGTGTGAGTGAGAGAGAAAAAGAGAGACATTGAGAGAGAGAGAGAGAGAGAGAGAGAGAGAGAGAGAGAGAGAGAGAGAGAGAGAGTCCAACGAGAACAACTATGACATAGATCTGTAGATCTATTCTGCATGTGAGTCAGTCTAAATCAGTGAGTGGTTTGTTTCACAGCCTGCAGTTTACAGTGTTTATATTTAAGATGACTGGAGAGAAATCTAAGTTGAAGAGGTGTTGTGGGCTGCCTTAGTAACAACAACTAAAGCCCACGGAGGAGGTCCTAAACTCATGGCTGCCTTTGCCTATGCCTAACAAATAAGGCAGTGGATACATGCAGACAAAAACACATGAATATGGTGGCACTTGGAGAGAGAGGTAAAAAGAAGAAGAAGAAGAAGGTGAAGAAGAAGAGAAGGAGGAGGAAGAAGAAAGGAGACAAAAGAGCTATTTATACTCTTTGGCCTGGTGAATTCCTTCACATCACCACAGGCTGGCCATTCAGCAAACAGGCCCAAATGTGCCTGAGTGAGTTCGCTGCACCACTAGCACAATAAACTGTGAATTCCTCCCCGCCTCAAGCGAGCGATCGGGCACCTCACACATTTCCTTGTGGTTGACACCAGCGTGACGGGGTAGAGGCCAGGGCGTCTCGAGAGACAGGGCAGGCAGGCTAGCCCCCTTCCTGAAACACCACAGTCTGGGGGGAGTTCATGAGGGCAGGACTCAACACATACGAAAACAAACAACCACCACCCCCGCTGTATAAACCAAGTAGAAGAAGAAGAAGAAGAAGAAGAAAAACAACAACCACCTCCCATCTTCCAACCCACCTACACATGATGGTGCTCCTGGAATGCCCGGAGAACTACTGAGCTTGCTGGCTTGTGGGTAAACAGCCGTCACTTGCTGACAAGGCGTTCGCAAGCACGCGTTCCCCTTCTCGAGCATGTTCAAATGCTCATTACAATGGAATTTACATACTGGAGGCGAACAAAACACGGTTATTGGTTTTATTGTGCTGTTGTACACACAAAGACAGACAAGAACACCTCAAAAGCTCTCCATAATCTTAGATTCTGACACCGAATAAGAGACAGAGATTGGAGGCTTTGGCTGAGAGACAATGAGACATTTGTTCTCTGCTTATGCCTCGAAATTTAGGCCATGGTTTCCATAAGATAAACAGCCCTCTAAGCCATTCGAGGCTTGCGCACTGCAAAAGAACTTATTACAATTTGAATGTGAAACCATTGTGAATGGGAAAAAGCTGGAATGGTGGCATGCTTAGTTGGGTTTTAGCTTATCATGGTTATCATGCTATCACTTTGGATGGCCTTGCTACATGCGTGCATGTGAGTTTGTGTATGTGTGTGTCTCTTTTTTCTTAGGCAGTGGCCCCTGGCTAAAGCTAGTTTGGCTCCACGACTCGTCCTCTGCTCTGCTCTATTACTTGTGCAAACACCTCGGTTTTAAAAACATGGGAGCAGGGAAACGGAGCGCCCCTCTTTATCTGAAGTGCAGCAGCTGTGGAGACATTAGCATACGTGCTGCGAGTCAGAAGAAAACACCTTTGTTGCAGCACTAAACCACTTAGGCAATTTTTACAGCTGAGCCCATGTGCTCTAGCCTTCCAACGTTCGGTTTCACATCATTATGAATAATCATAAGATCGAGATAAAGGCGAAACCGCGCATTGTAGTGGAGGAGTGATAAAACTAAGAGCACATCGATACTGCACGGAAAGTTGGACCCAGTTACCAGCTCCTTACAGAGGGTGTTTTTTTTTTTCTTTTTGTGCAGGCGAGTGGAGTTTGCTGTGTTGCTTTGTGCTGCAGGCCAGTGGTTCAGTAGTTCACCTACCCAAAACAGTCCATGGGTTTATTTTACCTCAAAGCCTGAACAAAGAGAGAAAGAAAACAAATGAAGCTACTGTATCTCTAACCAGCCTTTGTAAGACACAAGCAAGGTAGAGTTTGTGTCACTTCCCTTTTCCTTCCTCCATACTCAACATAGAACAACGCAGCAAGGTATACATATATTACAATGACGAATAATTTGCACAAACAGTATGTACAGACAGTCATTCTGAGGGCATGTACATTCAAATGTAGAAAAAAGCACCGATTAGTCATGGCGTCAATCACAATGTCATGCCCAACAAATGACATAATGTCACATCAGTGAGGAGAGAGCCATCAAGAGCAGGGTCATTTTGACGTGGCAGAACCAGATTCTGAAGCCAACGTCAAACATGCACTCAAAAAGGTGAAGGTGGGTGGGGTGAATAACTAGATGATCATTACTGTCTGTGCGTAATAATTAAATAACGCCATACTGCTTCCTGCTTACCTGCCTTGCTGGTTGAAAGCCATTGGGCTTGCTTAGAGGGCCTTGGTCCTACAGCAGCGTGTGGAATGATAAGGAGGTCTAAAAACATCAGAATTAAGATCCATCAACTCATTTGGTAGCCTGGCTTTCCTGAGCTTAGTCTAGCCAATTTCACATACTAACCACCTTCTGAGAGGCGGAATCTAATGTAAACTTGTTAAGGCTGGCTCCTTCATCCTGGAGTGAAAGCTAGTTTCTCATTGGTGCCCAGGATTTCTGGCACTGGAAAAGCAGTAAATAGGCAGGTTGGCCATACTGACTTGATCGCCAAATTTTGTGCAGCGTCATAGGAAGTATGGGCGAGCCCAAGCTTCTCATTTGGATCTATGTCGTTGAAATGCATCATACAAACGTGTGTGCACAACGTAACAACACGCAAAAAACTCTCTGAAGCATTGGTATTGTATGAATCCTGGACTGTAGCCGAATAGATTATGCAGTGCTGTTACACCTAAACACAGAACAACTTTAAACTATAATGCAAGTCATTAAATTAATCATGAAAACTCCTTGTGGGCAAAACAGAAAACTACCGTTTGTCTCCAGTGTCAGACTTCTAAAAAACAAAAAGGCATTACCAACAGGCATCTCATGGAACTGAGTCAGAGAAGAGGGGGAATTTTCTGCGAGATGTCCAATCTCACACAATCAAGGAGGTGCGACAGTCTGGTTCACCAACATTAGGTGAAAGGTGGCCTCTGAGACACTGCCATGCAATGTACTCAAAAAATAATTCTGGGAAACCAAAACAGAGAACAAAAAAAAATGTTCAATTTAAATGTGCGTAGCACTTTGTACAATGACCATTGTTTTAGGAAGCATTGAGGAAACCAAGGCAAAACCAATCTAGCCAAGGCAAGAGTGTGGTTTTAAACTAAAGTGGAAGGCAGATTAGATTTGGAATGAATATTGTAACCCTCAAGTTTTAACTGCAGACCTGCACCTCAGGTTTGTGGGTCTTGTTTGTTCACTGTGGGTGGAAAAGGTTGTCTTACAACACAGAAAAAGGAGCTAGCAGCATTTGTTTGCTGTTTCTCGATGCAACACCTTGTGTCTGTAGTGTGAGCATGGTATTGGCACTTTTAACCACAAGCGTTTCATTTTGATTCACTCTAAACATACATAATGCCACATTAAGACAAACGCTCCTTGCAGATGCAATGGCTCTAAAGACAAACATGCCTTGGTGATCACTGTGTAGCCTACTGAGAATTGTGACCAAAAAAATAAGTACAATTTTTTGAGTAAGGGGCCAGATAAGAGTGTAGGGCATCAAAGAATGGTATTCAGTAATTCCATATGAACACATATATTGAAAAATGCTAAAGAAATACAAAAACTCTTTATCTTTTTCCAATGCATGCATGCATGCACAGGAGAGCAAGCACTGGCCTAACATATCAGGCAGCAGTTCATCAGTTGCTGTGTGAATAGCCTATGTGTAAGTGTGAGTGTGTGAGAGTTAGTGTGAGAAATAGTATAGTTTGTGTAGTCCTATAAGAGGACCTGTGGCGGTGGAGAAAGGTCCAGTAGCTTGGTGAGGTTTCGCAGCATTGAAGCCCTCAGATGACCTAATCTCACACACACACACACACACACACACACACACACTCACTCACTCTCTCTCTCTCTCTCTCTCTCTCTCTCTCTCTCTCTCTCTCTCTCTCTCTCACCAAAAGATACATACATAAATATGCACACATTCTCAAGGACCTGGTCAGTAAATCAATTACAATATATAATGTCAGGTCACGGCTCACGGGAAGCCTAACAGAGTACACACAGGTTGTTAAATGGATTAATTTAGACATGAACCAGTAGTACTAAGTGCCTAAGCGAGACAAAAAGAACATCAATAGATCAAAGAGCAATCATTTTGCAGGTCAAGGGTTAAGCCATAATGCCACACGACTTTGTGGCGATGGTCCTGCCCCTGCCCTGGCCCCTAGGGCCCAGTCCTGCCCAGTGGAGCCTAGCATAGCACAGAACACCTGGGACCAGGAGAGGAGATGAGAGGAGAAGAGAGCAGAGGAGAGGAGAGGAAGAGCAAAGGAGAGGAGAAAAGAGCAGGGGAGAGGAGAGGGGAGGAATGGAGAGGAGAGGAGAAGAGAGCAGAGGAGAGGATGAAAAAGAGACACCCTCCCACTTGCAGTACGTCAGTGCACTTAACTCTCCACTTTTTAATCCAAGTTAAAAACTCACCTTTTCACCCTGGGCTTTTCACCATCGTCTTGACTGTCTTATGAATTTACTATTTTATTTCATTTCATGTTTGATTTTCTCTACTGTCAGTTATGTCATTGCAGTGTCTTTCTCCAATATGTCCCTACATGTTATCTTTATGTTGTTTTATAACTATATATGTCTTGTTGTTTTACTGTACTGTGTCCTTGGGTAACTTCAAAGGCACTTTAAATAAAATGTGTTATTATTATTATTATTATTATTATTACAGTATTATTAAGGGGGCTAAACGACAGCTCCACTCTCCAAAACAGTCTGAAAGGTCTGCAGCCTTGGGGGTGGGGGTTGTCTAAGAGAGAGGTGGGTGGGAGACAGCTTGTGTCGGCTGCACTTCTGTTCCTGGAGGACCACACAAACACACATTGGTGCATACAGACACCCCCCACACACATACCCCTACACACACAGAAAGCACACAAGACAAGCACCCACACACATACACACATGC
>JAVQKI010161895.1:0-15742 GCA_036025975.1 Nematalosa erebi
GTCCTCGATAGAATTTTGAAGCATCCTTGACTTTGGAACAGTGCTTGGCGAGTTGCGATGACGTGGAATCCTTGAAAAAGTGGCTTCGAAGGATGCTTCCTTGACTTTGAGAAACGGTGAAAGACAGCTTTCTTCAGAGCCAAACCATATATTATTGGCATGCACACACACACACACACACACACACACACCATTCAACTCCACAGTCTTGCACTTTAGGCATGAATGTGTAAATTGATTGCATCTCGTGCAGGCAGGCATCAGACGGATGTCATTGATCGTCTGTGGAGGGGCCAATCAATGGGCAGCTAATGCGCCCTCTTTACCCTGGTCAATCCAGCCAGGATGGCACAGGGACACCCAGCACAGGGGGCGGGGACACCCAGCATCTGGGTCAGCACCAGGACAGCAGATACTACTACATCAGTAACCCAAGCTGGAGGGGGTTTCACAGACAGCGCTTGTACTATAACAGAGCAGGTGCCAACGAGGACCCAAGTGAATTTCCCCATCCCATAATACTCTCCCTCCCACTCCCATCCTGTCTCTCTCCACTGTCCTCTCACAATAACACAGTTGAATGATCATACAGTTTAAACATTAACTGCAGAGATGATAAATCATGAAGCACAAATGGCACTTCACTTGTTATTTATTTTAGCTCTGGGTGCAGCGCTTCAATAAAACACTAAAAAGTGGAGCAAAAATGCTGCACATCATCCCTGGGCTCTTCTCTCAAATCAAGTTAAAGAGATCCCTTCTTTACAAATTCCAAAACACGTGTGTGTGTGTGTGTGTGTGTGTGTGTGTGTGTGTGTGTGTGTGTGTGTGTGTGTGTGTGTGATTAATCCAGAACATCGGCATTGGCAAAATCACACCATCAGCACCAATCACTGTCAGTCACATTCTGATCAAAGCACAGTGGAAGATACTGGGAGCGCTGCTGACTGTGCTTTCTCATGGTCTAGCCCCAGCTCTCTTGTGGATTGCTTTACACACACACACATCGCCCACGTAAGCGTATTCTCTCACAGCAGCAGGGAGTTTATTTATACACAAACACACACAACGCACACGAGGGAGGAAACAGATGAGGCATTTGGACCGTACCATTGAAGTCAATAAACAACACTCCTCTACCTGTGGCATCAATACCACAATAAGAGTCATATTTATGAATGGCCCGTCAATAACTCTCTGGTGAAAGTGGCTAGCTGGCAGGTTTGGAGGACCTTCCGTGCAGCCTCGGACAGACTAATCCCCTTAGACTGCAGCCTCTCCGTCAGGCTCCGCTCGTGGGTCGAGCTGTACATTACATAAGCTGCCCCCGCTAAATAAATCCCCTACTACAGTCACACACGTCCAACGCGACGCCACAGCACCGATGCAGAGAGTCAGGCCCCAACGCAGCAGTCCGACAAGTGCCAGCAGTCACATTTAATCTGGCTGCACCACAAGCACCTAGAGAAGCGTGTGCGTGTGCGTGTGTGTGTGTTGAGCGAGCATCTCTGTGTGTGTGTGCGTGCGTGCCTGTCTATGTGTGTTTTGACATGGCAGTGTGATTTCGATTCTGGGTCCAGCGCTCTGATGCAACGCTCTTAAGGATGCTTAAATCCCTGCGCCAAACGGCACCGCATGAGTCGTGCTGCTGCAGGCCTGCCTGGGTTTCCTGCACACCGCGGATCCTACAGTGGAACCTACTCAAAGACATGCAAAGACCTCGAGGGGCCGTAGCAACAGACACGTCAACTAAGACTTAAACCACATTCATCATTTCATCATTTTAAGGCCCTTGAGGGTAGTAATATATGACAAGTGTTGCTTGTTCACAGATAGCGTAGCATAACACTGCTAGTACTGACCATTTGAGACACTGTATGGGCTAGGGGATACTGGGTAATCATGACAGGGAATGTAAATGAGTCAAACCCTCGAGGCAGCCAGGTTAAAAGTAGTCAGATGGAGATTAACCATTTGGCACCAGCATGACTGCAAGGTGTGTGTGATCCTGATCAGTGTGTGTGTGTGAGACGATCTGACTGAGACGATGGAATGTCCCGAAAGAACGCAGCAACTCCCTTTACCACAGTAATTTACCTGATGTAGGTGCAGGCATCATGCTAACTGTGCGAATTTGTTGCCGACTTTAGAAAGCTGAACATTAGGGCTGAACACTGAGGGTGAGGGGGTGTCTACAGAACGGGAATGCACTTGTCCTGTCTAGCCAGCAGTCATTCGCAAGCTGCCCTCGTTCATCGATGACTCACCCTCTGCCTCAACCCTCTCTGTCTTTTTTGGGCTGGTTTATCTGTATTGAGATCTCCCAACAGAAACAGCCTCTGAGCTTGTGTCTAGAAATAGCAGCCTGATTTCCATAGACAGGCTCAGTGAGTGGTGTTCTTGGGAACCAATACAGTGAAGACACACAGAAAGCAAATCTCTGAGGACATCAGTGGTCCAAATGAAATTAAACATGCTCACAGCACTGATGCTCATCGCTTTGACCCTTAAGAAAACTGTTGTTGGCTGAGGCTTTTCTAGGACTAAGAACTAAGATGGATTGTCTTACAAACATCTGCTGATAGCCGCCGGGCCTGAGACTGTGCCCTTTACAGATCTCGTGTCCAGAGGGAGGCTCGTCTCTGAAGCTAATTTACAACGTCAAGCCGTTCACCTCGTTCTGTCTAGAGGAGCTATGGCTCGCCTGGAGCGGAACACATAAACATGCATCGGTGCCTTAATGTGTGTCTCACCTCCTTGGCACTCTTGATCTTCTCCAGGAAGGTGCGCAGCTCCCTGGTCTCAGCGTAGAGGGCTCGGCACACAGCCTGGTAGTGGTTGGGGGCATCGGTGGGACTGGGTAGGTGAGATGTGCATAGCTGAAAGGCAAAAGAGATATTGTGGGGTCAGTGTAACAGGTCTATCAGTGACAGCTCTGGGCCAGGCCTAAGTTCAAGCACCAGATTTGGCTCATAGTATAAATAATTAGACACTTCTAAGGTTACTAGAACATGGCAATCTAAGGTGGCTTCATACTATAATATTTACATGCACTCATCTGTCAAACCATACCATTTATTTCATATTCAGTGCTCCTACCATGCACCAACAGCTGATTGTACTGCTAATGCTACTGTATAACCATCCACCATTTTAAATGATACGCAAGTGTCAGCCAATGTCTTGGTCTCTACTGTCTCATTAAAGGAGAAGTCATCTGTAAATCTCTCTGGTTAAACTAGTGAGCATCATGTTGTGCACACAAAAAGAATGTGTTAAGTAGATCATACTCTACTTTTCAACCACTGGTCACCTTACAGGCTGCCTATCTTGTAATCCTCTTCAAATACAAAATACACAGAACAGGATTCATTTCAAAGGCATGTTAAACACAATCTCATTATGCAAGCATGTTGGGGTGTTGGACTGGGCAAAAAGGATAGGTCAGAGAAACCACTCACGTAATCAGCACAGACATCAGCCACAATGCCTTGCACACCTCTCTGACAGATACCTGTGGCGGCCCATCCCTCATGGAGTATGATGGACAGGTGTAAACACAGGTACATTCACACACTCCCTCTGAGCTCCTTCTCAAGAAGAACAAAGTCGTCGGACGCATGCCTGGATGCAGGCGTGATTATCAAATTACCATGACTTGCCACGACTGAAACCTGCTAAATAACATTTCTGCAGCTACACCCTCCCAGACCCGCCCAACCACGGAATGAATAGTGCAGGTGTTGACAACAATCACCTGCTTTCGCCTTAAGCCATGACAAAGCAGGGAAATGCCAAAAGATGAAAAAAAAAAGTTCTATGTCTGTCTCACTAAAGGCCTGTAGACTTTCTCCATTTCCTGACTGGCAAAGGGACCCACGTGTTGACACAGATTCAAAGAGACAGAGACAGAAAGAGTTCCTTTAAATGGAGTTTACCAAGACCAGCTGATTAGAGAAAGAGTGAAATAGGAAGATATCAAAAGGACAAAAGCATATTTTCCCATGGGTTCTTCTTTCCAGCAAAAATGTTCAAATTCACACCTCATTTGACTGTAAAAACCCAGAGGAGGGGACCACCTCTGTATAGGAGTCCTCTCACAGCTCCTAGCAGCGAGTGTCCAGCTAGCGCACAGCATTAGCCAGAGTAATCAGCAGCAACGCAGTCTCTAAATCAGCTGGCTGTTCTCCCCCTAGCCCACCTGGACCAAGCCATCTATCTCCATGGCCATTACGCCATAAGCCTCAGAAGTGCTTTCATAAAGGGATTTCTCCTTTACTGTAGGCTACTCATACAGATTAGCACAAACAGGCTAGTAGCTCAACCTAAAGCTGCTTACATATGGCTCTGAGGAACAGTAAACTAGAGGTCCAAAGGGAAATAGCCAACAACCGAAATACACCACTTAGTCAGTATTACTTATGTAACTGTAGGGGGAGGGGCGAAAAATACTGTTATGGTCTGTATGAAACTACTTATGGTAAGACGATTTTAAGTCATACAGTGACATAATGGGTAACAAATTAATTGTTTATTTCTAAATCTTACTCCATCAAAGAGAATTCATACCTGCCTGCCGCATTGACTGAACATGATCAAAAGCAACTATGGTTGTGCTTGGGATCTGTTTGAATGGTGAAAAGCATTGCTCTCTTCTGAAGGTGTCAATGCCTTTGCTATAGTATGTGGCACTCCATACAGTGTGTTGTGTTGTTTTTTTTAACCTAGCGTGGAACAGAAGCAAAGGCATCCTCCCACCACCCTTCTCTCACCTCCAGGACGTCACGGTAGCCTCGGATGTTGCACACCCCGGCTGGGTCTTCCTCCCCCTCATCCTCCTCCTCAGTGGCCTCGTAGCCCTCGTCAGGACAGGGGTCTTTCTCGGCCTCGTTCTCCGCCATGTTGGTCATGAGATCGATGAGGCGCTCCAGAGGAGGACTCAGCTCCCGTTCCTCATTCTCCTTCAGACCGTAGTCTAGAGCCTTGTAGATCATGATGCCCAGGGACTCAATAATCTGCACAACAACACAAATGCATTAAACACAGGAACCTAATTCACAAACTCAAGACATTTAGATGAAAACACAAATACACAAATATTCCATGCATTTCTGGCTACAGTTTTACAAGAAAGCATCACAGTTTAACATTTTGTTGATTTTTTTTCAGCAGTTTACAAAATTCCAGGATTATGACCAACTATAAGCAGCTAATGGAATAGGATATGGTGTGGTAAGCAAAGTACAAGCTGTGCTCAAGTAAAACAAGTATAAACAAATATTGAAGCAATGAGTTAATTGCTGATGACAGCCACATCGTGCTGAGGCAAGATTAAACCACAGTTTCGAGGTGCTTTCAGGGCAGTTCTTTGTGAAACTCTTCGAATGTCCCATGACTTGAAAACAGACCGGTCTGTTAATGTGTTAAGACAGAACACAGACCACATAATCCATAACCCTGGCACAGGCCTGGCCATGAGACCATCTTAATGGCTCTCTCGTGCCTCACTGACACTCTCACAGCACCTTCAGCAGTCAAAACATCCTCAAAGTCCTGGGCCGAGCCACACATTACACCAGGCTTCAGGAGTAACGGTGTGGTGGCGCTCTCAAGCTATGGCTTATTATGGGTTACACTGGTATAGAGGACCTGAGGTCGGGACAATAATATGGATATACTCTTTGATGGCCGACTACCTACTGTATTCAGCTCATGCTCTCTCTGCATCTGCATGTAGGCCCCTTGGCACGTCATACATGTGTCATCATACACAAACCAGACATTCAAACCAACTATTTAGCCCTGCTCATCTAAAAAAAAAAAACAATTTATAAACCATATCTAAATCATTTAGTCTAAAAACATAGGGAGAAGCTTCTAGCTCCACATCACCCCAGCCTATCTAGGCTAAACCAGGACCACACAACTTGTGTTTGAGGACAAAAACATGTCTTCAGATGGGCACTTGACTAACGCACAATCTTAATTCAATGGCTTTCCCATCAGTGGGTCTGGTGAGTAAATACTATGGTCATGACGCAGCATCATGTGGCATGATTGTGAGAACTCTAACTACCGCTCGCTTCCTGCCGGCTACGTGCCTGTGACCCACCCTGACAATTGGCCGTTTCCAGCAGCAGACAGGCCCTACCTCATCCTCATGTGCCCAGATGTTGTACACACACACACACACACACACACACACACACACACAAAGAGCCTCTCTGTGTCTGAAGTCATCACTGGCGCTCTATGGATCAGCGCTCCCAGCCTCCACTCTATTCCCTAACTCAATAGAGTCCCCCGGCGTGAGCATGGCCGTGGTGCTAAAGCTGCCCAGAGACACTCAGAGACGTGACAACACAATCTCAGGGAGGCTACAACAAGGACTGGTGCCAAGGCATGAGTCTAGCAGACTGGCATGACCTCTTCAAAACACACACACACACACACACACACACACACACTCAGGCGCATTCACAAACGAACACACAGGCCAACGATGAGCCTTCAATTACAGCTAATACAATTGAAGTCCATAAACAGTTTAGGTCTGAGATGGGCAGCTGTGTAATGTTGTGCTGGACAAGAGTTTAAAATAAGTTTAATAATGACATTTTCCCGCCGAGATTGGAGATCACACCAAACACACAAGAGCGAGTCTCTCATTTTTGGGGTTGGGTGGGGTCATGTCAGGAGGGTCACACACACACACACACACACACACACAGCTGGTTCAGTCATGAGCAAGGCGTCCTCAAAGAGACAGGAGAAATGGCAGGTTTATCCAATCCATCAGGACCCAACCTCAGCACTAAGCATTAGAAAGGCCTGGCACCTCCAAACTCACTACTGCTTGTTGCTGTGAACTACATTCACTTGCATGTGAATGTAGTTGATGCTCAAAAATCAGAAATGCTAATCACTGATATGGCCTCAAGCCCCATCAGTACCAAGCTCACACAGTCAGCCCAAGCTTCTTTGGAGCTGCCTCACTGGTGTAAAGTCATTACATCAGACGCCAAGCTTACCAGATGTCAATCTCTCAAAGCAGCTGACAGATATGAAAAGTGTAGCTTGGCAGAGATGGATAATCTCATCCAGTCCAGGAACAGACAGCAATAGATTTGCTGATTGGAAGAAACAATGCCTCAAGAAGTAACAGCAACGACTAAAGCTATTTGTGTCTATTAAAGACATTTCAAAGGCTACTAGCATAAGAAACTATTTGGTTCCTTTCCAGCATTCAGTGTCACCTTATGTTGCCCTTTGTGTAATATGTGACCCAAGAGCAGAAGTCCAATAGGCAACCACGTTTACATAAGAAGTGTGACACATGGGAGGCCTGCTGTGAGAGGCATAGTGGGGGGAGGGGGAGGGGGGGGGGCAAGAGAAACAGACCAATATTGCAGCCATGGGTGTCCTGCTTGGAATGCAGTGCTATGTTAGAAGCCCTCTGAGGAGATGGGGAGGTGAGGCACTCTGGGCGAGGGTGCCACTGGAGGAGGGCTTAAGAGCCGGGCGTGCACAGCCAGGGCGCTCTGGGTGCCAAACGCAGGACAAAGATCTTTGGAGGGGGCGGAGGAGGAGGGGAAAAGGCCAGCGTTCCCACAGCGGTGGATGGGAGAGGGGGAACATGATCGCCTGACTCGGAGATCGACACCGACAAGGAGACACATGAGCAGATTTGGCTCAAGGGAGTCTGGGAATCTGAAGACCTCCTGAGGGAACGCTCTCTCCTGTGCTCACGCACGCACAAGCATACGCTGCGTTTTCTGCAGGTTAAAAGTGTCTGCTTAATACACTTTACCTTTAAGACAGATCGATTTAAAGCACACACAGACACACACACGCATATAAAATAGTATACGTTTCAAAAAAGAAATGCCAATTTCTTCACCTTTATTTTTCTATCTGCATTTAATTTCTCAATTCAGTGAATGAGTCACTGGAAAAACGTGCCTTTTCATTTGAATGCCAGGGGGCACCACTGGATGGCATTTAGAGAATCTTTAACCAGCTGCAATGGAAGGAGAGAGAGAGAGCGAGAGCGCGAAAGGCAGAGAGAAAACAGGACTTTTCTCTCCAATTACACATCACAATCTCATTTGGAGGCTTGTGACTCAGAAGGAATGAGGAGAGGAGAGGAGAGGAGAGGAGAGGAGAGGAGAGGAGGGTGGGGTGCAGCAGGAGGCTCAGCTGACGGGGTTGGGAAGAGCTGGCGGAAGAGCAGACACACAAACATGCTCTTCACACCCTGAAGGACAAACCTACTAGCCTTACTTTCACTCTCTCCACAACTGGGACAGACATGGCTCACAGATCTTCTCAATGCCATCAGTAATGTCAGAGAAGAATCATCAAAGACTGGTCAAATTAGCCAAATAGCCAAGTTAATAAAAACTATGGGCGTGTGATACTGACACAGCTTGCATCTCAAGAGGACTCAAACCAAGGCTGTGTTAAATGCATGTCTTTCCACTGCGGCATTGAGGATGCTATTGTTTTTTGAAAACACACACACACACACAATTCTCATGCTGCAGAAGAAAAACACATTGAGGAGACACTGAGCACCATTCACATGACATCACAGCCATAGGGTCTGACGTGCACGACACACACACACGCACACACACACACCTCCAGCTGTGGCAAAAGGATGTGAAGTACTAGGGGGGCTACAAAGCCTTTTCTCCTGTTTACATAACAGTCCTCCGTCTCAGCTTCTCCTTGGAATTCAGTGGGGAAAAAAGTGTGTGTGTGTGCGTGCATGTGTATGTGTGTGTGCGCTCAAAGTCATGTGAGCAGCTGATGTCTGACTCCAGTCAGAGCACTACGCCATTGCCTCATACGTAGGCCAACCTGCTCCCGGCTCACCACCAGCACTCTAACTTTCTCTCCAACGTCAGGCAAGACGATTTCCTTGAACTCAACAGAAGATTCCATGCCTGAGAACCATCTGACATCACAGCTTTCACAAGTGGAAACTCATGACAAATCATTACGTGTTCAGTGCTATCCAGAAAGCAAGGACTGGCCATACCCAGGAATATATCAGCCAGTCAGACGTGTACTAAGGAATGTATGAAGCATGAAGCACTCAAGAATGCTGTGGTCACTTGAGTTACAACAATTAATCATCAATCACTTAAAGCCTCATGGAAAAAATTAAGCTGGCCACTTAATTTAAAACCACTTAAGTTGAAAGAGTCCATTTGCAGCCCATGGCATGGTTTACATTAGTGAGTAAAGCTCGGAGGACTGCTGGGGGAACTTGCAACAGACACTTGGTGAAGATGAGCCTTGGCAGGACTGAGAAAGTTAGCCTCTACAAAACTTCAGCCCCATTCAGTTGTTTTAGTGTGAGTATCTATTTGAGTAGATCCTGACAAACCAGCCCTGAGTTTATGCCTCATTAAAGCAGTTTCATATATGGCTGTCACAGCCCGCCGTGCGCACACACACACGCACACGTGTACAGTTGGTGAATACACTCAGGGCTTCCTGCCACTGCCATCCAAACACATGACCTGTAATGGAATTGGAATGCATATTCACACACAATCAGTGGCACACGTGTGACCCTTTGAACTGCTCATCTATGCATGACATAGCATGAACCATAATGCACAGCACAACGTCTCTCTCTCTCTCTCCCACACACAAACACACACACAGACAGACCCCTCCCAGAGGCGGTCTGCCAACAGCAGCAGCTCATGCTTCAAGTAGCATGCGATCAATAGTGATGACATTATTAGCTGTATGAACATGGCTGAAATCCTGTTAGGATGCCAGAGAGGAGCTGGGCGTGTTTGGCCTTGAGAGACTGATTAATGAGGTCCCACTCCACACACACACACACACACACACACACACACACACGCTGGGCCTGGGGAGACAGGTGTGCCTATGCATCTCATCGTTCATTCATTCATTCACACACCCCACCCCACCCCCCCATCTGCCCCCTCAATCCACACACTGCCCACTACAAACACAGCCGGGGAGCCTGGATGAAACGAAAAGGAAACGGATATGGTCTGACAAACACACGGCTTCTCCCTTTTGCACTTCTAACAATGAGGCATATTGTTAATTAATATTAATTAGTAAAGGGCCTCCAGTGTGAATATTGACTGGGATGGCCCAGAGCTGCACTTATCAGGATGAATTGGGCAACGGAGGGGGCGCGTGGAGGTGCCTAACAGGGTTTCAGGGAGGGGAGTCAAGTTTGGCCAGCCACTAAATAAACAACTAGCATATGGCTGCATTTCAGTGAAGATGTGGTCTCCTAACAGGGATGCTAAAGTATCTAGCTTGTATGTGGGCCTCCACTTGATGCCAAACCAAAAGGCCTGGCCAGACCTATGGGCTGCACACAAAGCAGGAGTCCCAGCTGACAGGCCCAGGATCAGTCAAAGATGCAGCAGCCTTACTGACTATTCTCCAGGGGTAGACAAGGTGGATCTGTGCCTTACTGACCACAATGACACAAATGGGTACAAAGAGGCATACATCCATACTGTACTGGGCCAGGAGGTAAGACCATAGTGCAGTTAATGTGGACTTAACAGGGGACCTACAGTATGCAGACTGAGGTGGAAAAATCCAGCTTCACAGCGGAAAACCAAAGATCTTTGATCCGCTTCCACCCTCTTTGGCAAAACTGAGTGCCATGTATTGGGTCTACACAGCTGATTCCAGTCATTAGCTGAACATTCAAGTTGAGGAGTTGTCCTAATTAGAATCAGCTGGTGTAAATGAATGCTAAGAACAGATGAGTGGTATTTACACAGTGCAGGATTCAGGACATGTGACACACTACGACACAAAGATGCTGCACTCTGACTCCAGATCAGTGGCAGGGTGGCCATGACCTCATGTGGCACCTCCAACAGAGGCTAAGGCCACAGAGCTAAATCTGCTCCCAGCAGGTCGGGCTCAGTGCTAAATGAGTGCTGTCAGTTAGGCTTCCTCTCCTCTCCTCTCCCTCTCCTTGGGCCTTTCAGCAGAGCCAGCCGAGGACAAGTTCATGGTGCGGACCAGTCACTTAGAAAGGCCAGTGGCAAGATGAGACAGAAGAGCACAGACGCATCCTCAGCTCTTTTTTGGCAACAGGGAGGGAGAGTGCCACAGGACAGAGCCAGAGAGAGAGAGAGAGAGAGAGAGAGAGAGAGAGAGAGGGAGAAAGGGAGGGAGGGAGAGAGAGAGAGAGAGAGAGAGAGAGTGCTCAAGTAAGCGTGCGAAAGAGGCGCAAAAATTATGTAACGCACTCGCCTAAATCCAGACTTACTTTGGCGTGGCGGATGCTTTGTTCCCTTCAGACAGCGCTGGGATCAGCCACTGTCAAACGCACAAAAGGAACACCCCGGCACACGCCTTCAACTTCACTGGGCCGCGCTGGTTCAGGACACCCACGGCCAAGAGCAACTCTCTTCCCCGCCTGTCCAAACCACTGCAGAGCACAAAGCCCTGGGTGCCACCGCTCCACACGGGAGTAAAGGAGGCCACTCTCCTAAAGGAGGGGTTCTGAAATGGAAAATCATTAAAGGCAGGGAAATGGTTGCCGTCAGCATCTTCTCTCCTCGCCTTACGTAACCCAGACGCAGAGGCTGAGCGTGATGTAACGTTCTTCTGCCACTCTAAAGCGAGATGAGGGCAGAAACAGGTGATGAAGACTGACAGAGAGAGAAGCAGAGAGGAAGGAGGAGACAGAGCAAGACACAGGCAGGTAGGTTAGAGGACTCAGAGGCCAATAGGGAGAGAGATGCTGACCCCAACAGTGCATTTCCCAAATGAACTCATCTAGCTCAGAGGCCTACATAGACATGGCAGCTCTGCTGTGGAGGCATAGAGAGAGTGAGGAGATCCTCTCTGACAGGAAGCCCTGTGGTGAACCACCACGAGGATCACTAGAAAGGCCTCTAGTGTGGGTAGAGGGTTTCATTCCCATCTCAGGCCTGGAGGAGTGGGGATCTGTGGAGCTGGATAGCCTGGGCCCACTGTAGCAGAACACTCTCACAATCATTGTTCATCATCACCACCACCATCACCAATCACTGTGATTCCCACTCCCCTCCACCTGGTGAGAGTGTGTGAGTGCTGGCAGCTCACGCTTAAAGTGGTCTTTCAGAACTAGGTCAGGCGTGTTTCCAGACGTCTGAAAAAGATGCTCACGTGAATCCCAAGCAAAGACTTCCCTACATGGAGAGGATGAGGGCTAATGGCAGGTGGGGTCAAATCCTCCCACCGACACAAACACTCTTTCTAGACACACAGTGAAGAACGGCTGGGTGGATGGGATTCCGTTTGAGCGTTGACTTGCATCCAAAATGTGCAATAAAGCTCTTTAACTCAAAGACATGTAGGTTAAAAGGTGTCATTGGTATTTATAGGGATCCCTTCATTGGCTGAGAGTGGAGAAAAACAAAGAGAAGGCCCAGCAGCACCATGAGCGTGTATAGGATAGGGAACTGCCTATCGAGAACACCAGTAGCAGTGTGTCTGTCATCCATCCCCCCAGAGGGACATGACTTCACTAGTCCAGCGTCCCGGGAGACGGGAAGCTCGTATTTCCTGCTCTAGAAAGCAGAGCCAATGTTATTGACGTGTGTGTGTGTGTGTCTGACGGGTGCTAAAAGCAAATGGAGCAGACTGTGGAGATTAGAGTGAGCTGTGGGAGTCCCATGCAGACGTGCTGAGAGCAGGACAGGACCACCGCTGCCCCCAAAGCTCAGGACAGGCCAGAGAGAAGCAGCTGGAGTCATGGCCAAGGATCGCATGGCATCGCATGGATCAATACGCCACTTCTGCACACAATTACCCCCAACACACACACACGCTCTGACACTCTGACTGTCTATGTAGCCAACTATGTCTACAAGTCTACTAGGAAAATATCAGTATAAAATGTTCTGGGTAGATTCTTTAAGGTGATGAGACATGGGAACTTTTTTAAAAATGTTGCTGGGCAACCACATAACCGGTTTCAAGTGTTCCGATTAGATTATCATGACAATCTGCCTACTGATCAGTGAGAATTGAAAAGTGTTGCCCATAATGAATGGGAAAGTGCTAGAACAACAGCAACAACATAGCCCAACAACACTGCTCAAAAGGTTGAAAAAAACAAAACCTTAACTTACAAAAAAACAAATCTATAGTCTACATGTTTTCTTACACAAGGAACACAACAACACCTCTCTGGAAGACTGCATCTTTGTTCCTTAAAAGGTCAAGTTCTTAAAAATAACTTTTGAAAAGGACCAGAGTAGTCAAACTAGACACTTAGGGCAACACCCAAGATAAGTGTTTGTCGTTCAATCGTCTAGTACTGTTCACCGGAGACAATCAGAGTTTAATCGTCTCATATGGTCCACTGCTAACAAACAAAACAACAACAGACAAAAACAAAATCCATCTCTGTGCTGGACCTGACAGGACCTCATTTCTCATCTACTGGTGGTAATTTAGCACTGGAGGACACAAATATAAACATCAACAGTAGTCAGGCATGACCTCCACTTTTCACCTTTGGCCTCTGAGGTCTTAGAGGGAGTCAGCTGAGTGTGTATCTACAGAAGTGGAAGGAGGTGAGTGCATGTGTTTGTGTGCGCATGTTCGTCTTCCAAGGGACAAGAGCACTACTCTTTTCTTCTCAGCAAAACAAAGCCCTGCTCAACCAGCAGATCAGGGCCTGCAGACATCCACTACAGAATCTGACACACACAGAGACATGCACTCACACACAGAGAGACACAGACACAGAGAGACACAGAGAGGCACAGACACAGAGAGGCACAGACACAGAGAGGCACAGACACAGAGAGAGAGGCACAGACACAGAGAGGCACAGACACAGAGACACACAGAGAGACACAGAGAGGCACAGAGAGACACAGACACAGAGAGGCACAGACACAGAGAGACACACAGAGACAGAGCCACAGGGAGACACAGAGAGACACACAGAGACACACAGAGACACACAGAGACACAGGCACAGGGAGACACAGGCACAGAGAGACACAGGCACAGAGAGACACAGGCAATGAGAGACACAGACAGGCACAGACACAGAGAGACACAGACACAGAGAGGCACAGACACAAAGAGGCACAGAGAGACACAGACACAGAGACACAGACACACAGACACAGAGAGGCACAGACACAGAGAGGCACAGAGAGACACAGACACAGAGACACAGAGAGACACAGACACAGAGAGGCAGAGGCACAGACACAGAGAGGCACAGAGTCACAGACACAGAGAGGCACAGACACAGAGAGACACAGAGAGGCACAGACACAGAGAGACACAGACAGGCACAGACACAGAGAGACACAGAGAGGCACAGACACAGAGAGGCACAGAGAGACACAGACAGGCACAGACACAGAGAGACACAGACACAGAAAGACTCAGACACAGAGAGGCACAGACTTGAAAAATTAATTAGATTTCATAGGTAAACCATCCTTAAATAACTGAACCACAGAATGAAACTGAACAATGATTTATGCTCCAATCAGTGTGTTTCAACTATCAAACCATGTTGAAAGTCTGACTGCGCACCCGGTCTGCAGACACTGGCGTCTGATTGGTCCGAAGAGTGAGATCTGGCAAAGAGAGAAATGGCTAGTAAGAAGGCAGCTAATCCCACCTTAATCTTGTGACCTGCTCAAACTTGGGTCCCAATCGGCTTTGCCAGGGGGCAGGGATCAAACTAGTCACAGCTCAGCAGCTCCTGACAGCCACCAACGCTGCCTTTAGCCACCAATCAAAGGATCGCCATTGGAAGCATACCAGAAGCCACTGGGGCAGTGGGGGGACGTCAGATATGGAACCATACAGTTTGATTCACAAGCTATTCTGGACATTACATATTCTTGAGCTACTTTACTGCTGACAACAAGTTAAAAAAGCACAATGGAGTATAATTTTTCTCATATAAAAAACAAAACAAAACAACAATAGACAACTGTTTGACTCCCTGATGAAGGCTTGACTGCCGAAACGCATCGGAGTTTTTTAAAGGTTTAATGTGACCAAGCCACTACCATAAAGGCTTTTTAACTTTTGATTTATGAGTGCGCCTTGAAGTTTTTCTCGCTTTTTCATCAGATTTTTCCCATCCAAAGAGTACCTCAAACAAACTACTTCTGAGTCCAAGAAGCGCTCCTAGACAAACATTTTGTCTGGAAATGGCCAAAAAGCTCTGGTGGGAGCAGCCCAGGCAGCACAGCGTCTGAGCGGCAGCGTTTGCCCCAGCGCTAGCAACAGGCTGGAACGCTACGAGCTGGTTCTGAGGAGGTGTCCAGTTGGCAGACCAGTGGCAGCCATCAAAACAGAGGTGGAGAGAGAGAGAGAGAGAGAGAGAGAGAGAGAGAGAGAGAGAGAGAGAGAAGTAGGTCAGCTCTCCGTCCATCCATCCATCCCTCTCTCCCTCCCTCCCTCTGTGCCGGTCTGTGTCTCAGTCGTTCATGCCCCTGCCCAGATGAGATTAGTGTCAGAGGGCAAGGCACGCAGGGAGCACAGAGAGGGTGAATCCCACCAGGGAGCCAATCAACACCATGGCAGAGTGGGGGCTCGCCAACACCACACCTCACACATACACACACACACACACACACCACTACACTACACCACACTACACTACACACCACACACACACTACACCGTAACACATACAGTACACACACACACACACACACACACACACACACACACACAC
>JAVQKI010162093.1:0-13654 GCA_036025975.1 Nematalosa erebi
ATAGACTCACTAGCTCCAATATCTGTAGAAAGAAATCAGTTAAATGTTGCCATCAGCCTTACAAACTGCTTGAACTGGAGAATCCACATAAAATGACAGCATTAAATGAAAACATATCATATACAATTTTGCAGTTCACTGAAAAACATACGCAAACTAAGAAGCCGATGTTCCTGTTTCAAGCCCTTCAACTCCTCAGAAACAAATGTCTTCATCTGTTTAATGTCCATACCACGCCGCTTCTACAGAACACACAAATAAGTTACTGTACTAGATTACAAGACAACACATTTCATTTGCCACTTGGCTTGTCATCTGGCAGTGACATGTGAACCATACAGTGTTCTACACTGGAACTTACATCATATGCGGTTTGAAGGTTCCGTGCCTTCTGGCTTAGAAAGCCAAACACATTAGAGAAATGCTCATTCCTGATCTCATCAAACACCTAGAAGATACAGTAAATGATGTCTTAGTACTTGACATTTTCATTTGAGGTCTCAACTTTTTCAAACAACAACAAAAAAATTTGCAAACCTTATCTTGGGAGTTCAGCATCACTTTAATACTCTTGTCTGAGGATGTAACGTCAGGGCCAAACTCAACACTTCCTACAGATCATGCACAAAGCATCACACAGATTTGCGAGGAAAATTAAGATGGCTGGGCAAAAATAATGATATAAAAAATGATTAATTTAGCAATTTGTGAATACATCAACCAGCAACCAACTCACCACACTTTATTCTGAATATGTCATCTACAAGACCTTCATAGACAACTTGTGAGCAAAGGGGAGTGACAAAGTCAACATCTGCAATAAAAAGAAAATGTGAGGAAGCAACAACGCCCATTATGTTACACATGTAAAACCACCTAAAATGATTACACTTCATGTACACTTGACTGTACCTCTGTCAATCAGAAAAACGTTTCCAATGTCTGGTTTCTGAGACTTCTGTTCCCCCTCCTTCAGTAATTCTCTCCAAGACTCATAAGCCATCTACAGCAATGAAAAGCATGTTCACAAAATTCACACACACAAACACCTATGTTTTTTAACTTCAGTACTGAGACAAGTAACGTCTGCTATGGAAGATGATGCTCTCTCTATAACTGAAATGACAAACTGTAAGAATTCTGGGATTGTGAAAAAGGATTCTGGGATTAAAATTCTCAGATTTCAACATCAGTGTTTACAAAAACAGCTTACCTTGGCACATCGGCCAATCCCATAGACTTTACTGAAGGGACCATAGAGAGAATGTAACAAGTGCAGAGCACTTCCTGCTGTAGTCACCCATCGCTGGTCTCCTTCCTATGAATAAAACATGGCATATATAGATGTGTAATAGCATAATGTATTACTGATTTAGGCTCTCACTTTATTTTACGACATTTTAGTTGATATGTCACACTACCAAAAAGTTGTCTCTGAAGAACTCCGGAAGCTCCATACTGATGATGTCATCATCCAAAGGCAAAAGATAAAAGGCCCATTCATCTGTGGTCACGTCTGAATAGAAGAGACAGGGCATTACTATCACAGAATATATGTATGCGGAAACACAGAATGCCTATGATGGATGACTAGAAATTAGAAAACATGTCAATAGATTAACTACATGAGTACAGCTTCACTTGAAAGAGTAAATACAGTGTGGATCAGTCATCAACCCTGTTGTTTGAGGTCACATAGGAAGAGAAATCAGAAGATAGACGAATAGCAAACCAATAGCTGATACTAAGTGAATGGTGAAATAAAACTCAAAGTGAGTTTCTGTGCCCCATTCCGTTAATGTTAGCAATTGATTTGCTATTTGGTGTACATACTAAATTATCGTGTTCGTTTTCCTACTGACAGCAATTGGTGACCTTCAACAATGGGGCTATGGATTGATTCACACAGGATTTCTCCTTTCAATATACTGTACACATTCAGCATTTAAAAATGATACTGACCGCCGTAGACTCCCTGTTCTTCAAGAACTGTTTCACAAACATAAAACTAGAAACAACACAAGGATAAAAAATTAGCCTCCGGTCAGTATGTAAGACCACTGAGAGAAAACTAGAGATGTCATGCTGACATTAATAAAGTTTTTCGTATTTGTACCTTTTGTGGGGTAAATATGATTTTGTATCTCCTAAATCTTTCTGCTGCCTTGTCTGCATTGACGATGTCTGAAAAGAGAAAAACAGCCAGTAAAAATGACACGATCCAGCAAATAGTCATTTGTACAGAGATTAGGATTAAAGCATGCTTACCACAAACCCATTTCACAGTTCGTACTCGTGGCCGTATAAGGAAGCACAGTCTACAATAAGACAGCATGACAATGAAGTGAAGACACGGAATCACAGAGAGAAATAGCTAAGATGACCTTAAATACAACAAACAGGGAAAATATAGCTTACTGATCTGAAGTACTGACGATAGATTTGTGTTCGACTTTGTAAAGCTTGTCTACTTCATGTTGCTACAAAAAAGATAATGCAAAAAACAGTGACAAGTGTTAAAGTGGAAATAAAATATGTGCCTTTTAATCAAGCAGCATAATGACCTTGGTGATCTTTCTATCACCAATCATAGTGAACAAGTTTAATGTCCTTAGCAGGGCATGAAGGCACTAGCCTGCACTACTAAATTAGAAGACCTGGTGAAGACCTACCTTCAATGTGGTGACATTAGCAATCCGATCAAGAGGGCTCATTAAGTCTGCTTCAATAAACAGGTCTTTTTTGCCTGGAAGCTTTGAACAAATTGAAAAAAAAGTCACATTCTGACAGTACACCAGTATCCCTGTCAACTAAACTTGCTACATGGGAGATGTAGGCTCTGCAAGAATACCTGTTCTAGCAGGTAAATCAGCTGATCTCTCGCCAATCTCTTGAGCAAAGAGAAGTCAGGGAGGTCAGGTGCATCTCTCCAGCTCGTGTGTGCCATTGGTTATGTGTCAGTTTTAACTACAAATGGCTGCAATCAAACAATGCAAAAAAGTCACTTAAATGAAGCCCCTTTTAAATGATCTTAACTGTGAGCAATCCGTCTTGCTACAACTGGTTGTGTGTTGCTAACCTGGGGATTTTATTTGACTAAACACGTTTTAACATAGTTGTCAATAAGATATAAACACTTTCTTAGATTGCGATTCGATCCTGGCACAAAACACTACATTAAACAGGCTAGGTTAGCTGCTTAGCTGTCTGCTTGCTAGCATCAGCTGTCAACTGTCATGAGGGGAAAACAAGAGCGTCTCACAACACTAAATAACTTCATACTTCTATTGAACCAACTTATGCAACCTATTCGTATGCAATACGAATTTGAAATGATGTGAATCAGACATGGTTAGTAAACAGGGATGATAACCTACCTTGCTTCCTGAATCCCACTAACAGAGAACTAACCAATTGCAGGGATTTGTCTCTGTCCGGAAGGATTTCAATGAGACACGTCCACTAAAGAAACATTAAACTCCAGGAAGGGAAGGTTAGATTAAATTAACTTTACGTGAACCTTGATTTAACAATCATACGATTTTTTTCTATTGCTTTTGTTCAAGCCTGAGCAGGTTTGATGTCGTATGGTTTGATAATAAGTAACTCGTCGCCGTCTTTCTTGTCTTCGCCCTGCAGGCTGTTATACCTCAGTATGAATTCAGATGCTGTCATATTACTTGAAACTGTCAACTTTGCTGCAGGCAAACATCGTAATCAGCGTCGAAGGGATACAGAGGAGACACCATATATAAATCATCCAATAGGTAGGCTGTCTGCTATCGCTGCCAAAAATTGTGATAAACTGAGACAGCTGGCTATAGATTGGGATGAAATAACATTACTCTGTTGTTACCCCTAATACCAAGACGTCAGTCCTGGATATGACTGGGCTGTTTAATATTATTATTACTATTATTCAGCCCTGGTCCAACCTTTGCCATCAGTTTGAACATGGTATTGTAAGGGCTAAGAAATGGTTCAAAAACTGTATAATTATGCAAGGCGTGTGTGTGTGTGTGTGTGTGTGTGTGTGTGTGTGTTTTAAGGTGTAGCAAGAATCTTAAGCCATGAAGGAGGAATTACAGATATTGTCGTTTTGCAGGTAGACCTATAATACCTTCTGCTACACTTGATTGCAATTTAATGAAGAGAAAACAGGCATTTCTGTCCTTAATATTATTTTGCTTCTGGTTACAGGCAGCATTGTTACATGACACAGTGGAGGACACAGACACTACTATTGATGAGCTGGAGTCTGTTTTTGGACCCGTTGTTGCCAGGATTGTCCAGGAAGTAACAGACGACAAGTCTCTGCCAAAGCTAGAACGGAAACGTCTGCAGGTGGAGCATGCACCTCACTGCAGTCAGCAGGCCAAACTGGTCAAACTGGCTGATAAGCTTTACAATTTAAGGGACCTCAACCGGTGTACTCCGATAGGTGAGAAGTGAATTGTGCAGTGAGGTCAATAATGCACATTTCAATGTGGGTTTGAACTGCTAAAAATGTTTTACTCTCCTGTGATTTTCTAGGTTGGTCAGCAGAAAGGGTGCAGGAGTATTTTGAGTGGGCAGCGCAGGTAGTTAGAGGGCTCCGTGGCACCAACCCAGCTCTTGAGGATTTACTGGATCAACTATTTAGGGAAAGATCTGTTCAAATTTAGCATTGATGTTTTTGAATATCCTTGCACATAGTTCTTGGTACTTCAATTTTTTTGATTTGGAAAATCAGTTCACTACATTGTGTTAATTTTACATTATTTTATTTTGCAGAAAAAATTGCAGAAACATTTATTTTTGTGTCAGAATAAAGTGAAATTCTTCAAAATAATTACAGTTTTGTTGCGTGTGTTTGTGTTTGAGACTTTATCTAAATCATCTTACAGTACTAAAAAATTCAATTTCAATATAATGCATACTCAGGCCTTATACTGGCAAGTGTCAGTTCTTCATTCATTTAATTGGTCATTGAAGCAGGAACACAAATGTTGCCACAGTTTAACAGGGAATATAATCAAATCCGGTCCCTTTAGGGTGACGCACTTCCCGTCTTGGAGCAGAACGAGACGACGGGTTAGCTACGTACAAGTGTTTTCGTAAAGGCATTTATTTTTCTTAAAGTCTGCTGTCTACTTGTTCAAGATGTCTGGACAAAACGCTCTCAACATGAAGCAGCCGCCGATTCAGTCAACGGCCGGAGCTGTGCCCATCCGCAATGAAAAAGGTAACATAAACAATCCAAAATTAGCTATTGCTAGCGACGATGTGGCTTATGGTGCTGATATTGTTACCTTCAACAACTCGCTAGGAAATAGTATCTAATCATACTTCATGAACACGCACAGCAAACACTACTGCTGTAAACAACTGTTTATTTGGAAATGAGTTTGAAAAGTTGAAATACCTAGCAGTATTCTCACCACTTCCAAGATGGGTGTTAACGTTAACAGAAGTGAGGTTACGTTTAGCAGGTTAGCTGCAGCTTGTTGACAAACAATTCAAGTTAACTGTAACGTGCAGTAGACTGTATAACTGGAAGTGTCCGGAAATACCGTTATCAAAGATAAGTTAAAATCAATAGTCTTTGTTGTTATGCCGTTACTATGCTAAAAAGTGACGTACTTATGTAGTATTTTGTATAACTGTTGCATTTGTAGTGTTTAAAATATTGCATTTACTGCAATCATACTGTAGAAAAATCTCCAGGTGCTGCAGTGCAGTATGTCAGTTCTTTTGTAATGGAATACAGGATATTTAAGCCATCGATTTTGAATACAGTACAGTGCTATTAGATAGAGATACTTTATTTATCCCGAAGGAAATTATGTTTAATTTAAAGACACGAATTAAAGCCTCCACTTGCTTTTTTTTTATTCGCAGGCGAAATCTCTATGGAAAAGGTGAAGGTGAAGCGTTATGTGTCTGGTAAACGTCCCGACTACGCTCCAATGGAGTCCTCAGATGAGGAAGAGGAGGACTTCCAGTTTGTGAAGAAGGGTAAAGATGCCGAGCCAGAGATGGAAATAGAGGAGGAAGATGTGTCTGATCCTCGTCTGAGGCGTCTACTGAACCGAGTATCTGAGGACGTGGAGGAAAGGTGTGACATCCTCCATAGTATATCATCTTTTGAAAAGCTGTCTCTCTTAGTCATTGACTTGTAATATCTTTTACAACATATGCGCTATTTAAGCAGCTAACCAAGTCTAACTAAGTCGGTCATACTCAGTCAAGGTTTTCTTTGTGTTCCCTAGGTTGGCACGACACAGGCAGATTGCAGAGCCAGAGCTGGTGGCTGAAAGCAGCGAGGACTCTGATGAAGGCACCTGGCATCCAGAGCGAGAGGAGAGTAGTGAGGAGGAGGAGGAGGAGGAGGAAGTGGATGATGAGGTATGCATGGGAAAAGGATGGAAGAAGAGCCATTTTAATCATGTGACTGAAAGCACGTCACTGGATTGGTGGCCCTGTTCTGAATGAGGACAATCCGCATTAAATCAGGTGGTTATTGAGATATTAACCCTAAATATCATTTTGTGTAGGAAATTGAGCGACGTCGTGCCATGATGCGCCAACGTGCTCACGAGCGGAAGAATGAGGAGATGGAGCTGATGGACGTTGAGGAAGAGGGGAAGTCTGGCGAGGAGTCGGAGTCGGAGTCAGAATACGAGGAGTACACTGACAGCGAGGACGAGACTGAGCCCCGTCTCAAACCTGTCTTCATCCGCAAGTCAGTAGACATAGCTGAACAACAGTGTTATCTTGTCAAAGTTTGTATGGTCTATAAGACGCAAGCAACATAGAAGTAGCTTTCTGTGTAGTTATGCAACATCATTCAGACAAACAATGCGTTTTATTATGTATTGCCTTATTATAGTGTGTTGTTTCATCTAATAATATATTATGAATATAATGCATTCGATTGCAAGAAAGTGTCTGCTAAGAAACTTTAACCATAATCATAATATTAGTAGTGTTCTGCCAGTCTTGTTATTGAATACGATTGCACCTCTTTGAATGAAAGATGTTTGCCGACACACTGGGAGAACCCTAATCTCCTGTCCTAGATAACTTTCCTAGTGGATATTTTGGTGAGGGACTCCACCTCCTCAGATATCTCATGGAGTCAGTGCAGAAGACACTCTTCTGTGAAATGATCATAGTCCAGAGTAGCCTGGCTTTCGCGACGATTAGCTCATACGAGCGTAGTCTGGCCAACCTACCGTACCACCCGCCTTTCGAGAGGCGGGCTTAACCTGCTTCTATCAGATGCCGGGGCGCTTCTCATTGGTGCCAGATTTTGGGACAGTAAATTCACTAAAACGGGAGGTTGGCCATACTGACTTGCTGGCGAAATGTATTGTAGCATCACAGGAAGTATGGATGGGCCCAGGCTAAGTCCAGAGGCTTTATTCAGTCGGCTCCACAGTGTGTATAATGCGAGTGCTTGTTGGTGGCCCAGGAAGGACCGCGTGACTGTGGCGGAGCGAGAGGCCGAAGAGCAGAAGCAGAGGGAGCTGGAGGTGGAGGCCAAGAGGCAGGCGGAGGAGAGGCGGCGCTACACGCTCAAGATCGTAGAGGAGGAGGCCAAGAAGGAGTTTGAGGAGAACCGTCGCACGCTTGCCGCTCTGGAGGCCCTGGACACGGACGGCGAGAACGAAGAGGAGGAGTACGAAGCATGGAAGGTGCGCGAGCTCAAGCGCATCAAACGCGATCGGGAATCCAGAGAACAGTAAGTGCTCTTCTCATTAGTGCTTGAGAGAAGTGTAACATCATGGTGTTATCTGCCAGGTAACTGGTTGGATTGAGTGTTATGGCTAGTATTACAATGTTAATGCCAGTGGTCACTCATACATGTTCTCTGACTGACAGAGTTGAGAAAGACAAGGCTGAGATCGACAGGTTCCACAACATGACAGAGGAGGAACGAAGAGCTGAACTGCGCAACAATGGCAAGGTCATAACCAACAAGGCCAGCAAAGGCAAATACAAGTTCTTACAGAAGTACTACCACAGGGGAGCCTTCTTCATGGTAAGTGGCTACACAATCCAACAAACTTTTAAGTCTTTTAAGTGTTACTTTCCTGAGATGCACCATGTGGTGCTGTCAGGAGAAGTTCAGTACAGAAACTGATCTAACCACATTAGAACTGCTTCCATTGCCCAATGATCTTTAGTCCGTTTCAAGAGAGTTTGATTATTAGTGTCGCAGCTGTTTTCAGGGTTTACATTTTAACTTTCAATATGCAATCTGAAGGATTGTTTTTTAATCATTTTATAAGGCATTACGGTTTTGTATGAATCTATCTGATGTATTGTCTGTCAATAGAACGAAGAGGAGGATGTTTTCAAGAGGGATTTCAGTGCACCTACTTTGGAGGACCATTTCAACAAGACTATTCTTCCCAAAGTCATGCAGGTATGGCATGCTTTTTCATGTCACTTATGTCCCATTTGCAAAAATAGCCCTGTGGGCCATGAGCCCAAGAACTTTGGCCCAGGGTACAAGCACCAGGGCTCGAGTTCCTGATGGGTTTATACTGTAGTGGCCCAAGTAGCAAACTGGCAAAAAAGAAAAAACACAACATTCCATGAGGAGATAAAAAAAGCACAAAAATAATATGTAACCGTAGTAACCATCTATTATGATGTATAAGCACCAAGACTTGGCCCCTGTGGTCCTACCCCTTGGGGGGGGGGGGCTGATGACAGGAAATGTTTTCTAGGTTTCGGGGGGGACTGATGACAGGAAATGTTTTCTAGGTTTGGTCCTGTTTAAGCCTTGTGCAGTATAGAATAAACTTCCACTGAGGCCAGGCCTAAGTTCAAGCACCAGGTTTGGCCCTTAGTATAAACAGGGCTAATATGTGTCTGAAAGGACTTTTATTTTAATAATTTGTTCTGTTATGTTTTCAGGTCAAGAACTTTGGTCGCTCAGGACGTACCAAATACACTCATCTTGTGGATCAAGACACAACATCATTCGACTCCGCCTGGGCTCAAGAAAGCGCCCAGAACACCAAGTTCTTCAAGCAGAAAGCTGGGGGCGTGAGAGATGTGTTTGAACGGCCGACAGTGCAGAAAAGGAAAACTTAAACTCTCAAATGGACTGTTTTTAAAACAACTCTTCTATATGTGCATTGCCCCCCACAAATGTTTGTTTCTCAGTGGGGCACATGGAGCCGTGTAAATACTGCAGTCTTCATAAGAAGATGGATAATTTTTTTCTGAGGAATGATCTGGGTCAAGTTTCCCCAATGAACATCAGAGTTGACTGTGAAACTTGCAGTTCTCTTGAATTGGGTTTTACTATGTCAGTGTGTACAAAAGGAAGCTGGCTCAAGACATTTGAGGGACTTGTACAGTGACAAATTTCAACTGCCATGTGCAGCTTTACTTTTTTTTTTTTTTTTTTTTTTTTTTTTTTTTTTAAGAGTATGGTTTTGTATCATGCTATTCAGCCTCTGTATAAGTTGTTGTAACTAACTGGTAATAAATTACCCAACCAACAATGTTTTGATTTTTTTTAAGCTAACAGCTATCATTTGATTGGATTGTGTTCTCTGACAATGGCAACAAGCATAAAATGCATCATCAGAAGAGACCAACAGGGGTTGGTGTTCAGTTTTGCAGATTCAAACGAATCTTTTCTTTTAAAAAGTCACTTTTATTACAGAAGATCAAACACAAGGGGTGTGAGCTGTGGAATGGAGATTCAGTCACTGAGGGAGATGGGAGGGCAGAGCTGCTGGATACAAAGCATCCTGAATGCATCAGGCTGCAACACAATGCCATGTTGATCCAACACTTCAATTGGTCAGCGCAATCAAGGCCTCAACCACATTCCCCATGTGTTCCCTTAAGCTGCGCTCAGCAACGCCTCGTGGAATCTCCATCTCGCCCATCTGTAAACACCATTAAGTCATGTCAGTTTATGAATGGAAATGCATTATTTATGGAAATATATTTTATTACTTAAGCTCACAGTCAAAAATGGTTCTGAGCTACCAACATCTCTCCAAACATACTTCAATACTACTGATTGTACTTTTCCTGCATGACCCCTGGCAGTTGGGCAACACCCTTGAGTCGTGGATCTGCCCAAGGTTTCTTCCTAGACTAACTAACATAATGGAGTTTCTCCTTGGCCCTGTTGCTCTTGGGTGCTCCTTGCTGCAAACCACCATGAGACAATACTATTGTAAAAGGCACTGTAGAAATATAATTCCACTGAATTGAAATACTGATTCATTAATTAGAGGCAGGGTGAATTATCTGATTTCTGTGTGAAGGAGCCCAAAAGGCAATGAGATTAACACCCTTTCCTTCCGCACTCCAAGCATGTGCTGGTTGACTGGAATTGTTTATTCAGATCAACCAAATCCTTCCTATTTCCAGAACCAAAATTGTGTGTTTTTTTAAACCAGGGGTTCTCAAACTTTCTTGGGCCAGGGACCCCTCATGCAGCAAAAATGTTTTCAAGGACCCCTTGAATATAAGATTATAGCCATGTGTTCTTTCAGATGCTTTTAAACTCTTATTCTAGAAACAGCTTTTGCTTAAACCACAACAGTTTTAAATAAACATGTTATTGCATTTGGCAAATTTGACATTGCAGGAGTGTTTGGACTATAAGACAAGTTTATACTTTGTAGCAAACTTTTCACGGACCCCCTGGCAACATGCTGCGGACCCCAGTTTGAGAACCAATGTTTTAAACTAAACACTATTAGCAAGAGGGCTGTGTTGGGAAGCGATTTGCTAACTGGACCTTCAACCTCTACATCCCATTTCCCAGACATATATTTCATAATTCACTATGGAGTACAAGACGGTTTGCTCAAAAACAAACAAACAAAAAAAACATCAGTCACTGAATACTTACAATGAGTTCTACATCCTCTTTCTTAATTGTGACTTTGGCCAGTTCTTTTTCCCTGTAAAATATGACCACCAGTAATTATTGACATTATTAAAGGCTTTGCTTTATACTGTCCAATTCTGAGCTTCCAGGCAAGCCTCCCTAATGGTGTCCATACGATCCTCTTAAACTATGCGCAGTTACGAGTCTTCTATAACATCAACATGTTACATATGTGTTACATGTAACATTAACTAACTACAAAGCAATATTCAATATTGAGAATGTATTTATTTACTATGTCTAACAAGAGTGAAAGTAAGACCCACCGTTCTTGTTTTGCTTTCTGTTCTCTGGATCTTCTGTCACCAATTACGGACATTGCCTTCAGGGAAGAAAGAGTCAGATCATGAAGCAGATCATAACGACAAATTACTTAACAATGCAGTTGATTACTCATTAGAAACATTATGACTGAATCCTGAAAGAATTAACACTGGAATCCACAGGAATCCATTTCACAACCATAAGCATCACCCAATGTATTGGTTCCCCTTTAAAATAGCATCTACAAACTCCAAGAGGCTTCACTTAAGATTTTGGAGGGCCTGTGAGAATTTCTCTCCATGAATTAAAAAAAAAGTAATAATTAGAGGCCCGATACTGATGAACAAGGCGGCCTGGTGACTGCTCTAATTCACCCTACAAGTGTTTGACTGTGTAGACAGCCCAGTTATACCTGACCCAGTCAAATTCGACTGTTACCATTGCTGACATGCCGTGCTTTGAACAGTGTGTACGGTTATACTGATGGAGGATTAATAGTTTAATGGTTGTTTATGGGGTGAACAGGGAGAGATTACTTGGCCTTCATGTCCAATATCACGGGGGTTGATACTCTGAGCCCCACAAACTTAATAACGTTAGACTATATTCATACAGTGTGCATTCCAAACAAATTGAATTCATATCCGTTCTCTTTATGCATCAGGCTGCAGACATCGTCCAAGTTTTTATTTCGGAGAAAATGCCGAGAAAAGAATAATCATACATGTCTCTCAAATATGACGCACTGTCAACAAAGAACTTTGAATAGACCTAGGGTTTGCCTATTTCTATTCAACCCTTCACTGTCAATACATTCCGAATAAAACGTGCGTTAGCCTGTTAGCCAACTAAAATTAGCTAACGAGCTAACGCTACCTTAACTTATTTTGTCCATCTCACATTAACATTAGCTCACTGTGGTCTTGCAAGACGCTCCAAAGCTTGTGTTGTTTATTAGGCTCTTTCCTTACTAAAATATTCAATAGAACATATTGCAACAGAGCTAAGTACGCTAACGCCAGGTAGCTAACCGGTAGGCCTCATGCCAGAGAAACACGCATGTTTTATGGTATCCTCACCGTTTCCAAATCGGAACTTGATATTTCTTTTTCCTCGGCATAATCTGTAACCCTTTCCAAATCAGCTGCTCCACTATCATGTTTCCGTGGCTTTTCTGCTGGCTTGCCAGTGCAATTTTCATCAGCTTCCAGGTCCAAATCGACATCTCCCTCAGCGGCCATGTTTGCTTGCTGAATCCGACATGTAAAAGGACCCCTCTCTCTCTTTTGACTTGCAGCCGGAACTGTATACATGTAACACATGTCAGAGCCCGTTTACGGATTTTATTATTATAACCAGATTATAAATATCTGGTTATATTAAAAGTTAAGTCAGCTTTATTGTACATTTCTCCACATATACTGGACAAACAGAGGAATTAAAAGTACGTCTCTCGCTATCCCACGGTGAATACACAACAAATATTAAATAAATATTTCCAAACCTGAAGGGAATAAAGTAAGTGCACAACCGATAAGGACTCAATTAACCCTAACATCAAACAAGACAAGATCACAAGACCGTAACACAAGAATGTCACAAGTAGCAAAAATATTTCTGTATGGTGTGTTGTAATAGTGCAGAATGGCACTATCAATACAAAAAGATATGTTCTAATAGTGTAACAAAATCCTATCTATGTTCTAGCCTAATAGTGTAACAAAATCCTATACAAAAACAGCAGCAACTTCAGAGTCTAGAGTTTTCAAAAAAGAAAATGGAAGTTGGAGTGCAAAAATTGTGCAAGATATGTATTGTAGTGCAAAAATGCTGTAGCTATAACAATGCTGTATACATGACAAAATGTAATTGTGCAGGATATGCAATTGTAGTAGTGCAAAGAGCTGTATACAACACGAAAAAACGGCAGCAATATTAGTCTAAAGTTATTTGGGGGAGAGAGTTCAGTGTCTCTGGTTCAGCTTCCTGATACCCTTATGGATAAAGCTGTTGGATATGTGGCACGGCTGTGTTCACCATGCGCTGCCGGGTTTTCCTGTTTTGGTCAGTGCAGCTCCACTGAGCTATAGAATCCACCCACTCAATGATGCTCCTGGTGAGGATGATGCGCGTGTTTGTTGGCCTAGCCTACTACCTCAGTACATCGTAGGATTTGTGATTTATACAACTGCCAGCGCTCTCAGATGCTAGTGTAGAAGCTTAGAATGAATCTGTCCTAAAATCAGATATTGGCATGAGAAGTCAGAAACTGTGATAAGATTGATTAGATGCAAATGCTTCGAAATTATAGACGTAGAGCGACCTCTGGTGGCGCATGAATGAAGTAACCATGGTCAATCAAGTAGCCTGTGACACAACCTGACTGTCATCGCTTCCAGGGTAATTTTGGTCCTCTTACCGTTTTTTTTTTTTTTTTTTTTTTTTTTTTTTTTTTTGTGGTGTGGTAAAGGG
>JAVQKI010162177.1:0-12500 GCA_036025975.1 Nematalosa erebi
GCCAGCCAAGGCTTAATATAAGGATATGCTTAATGTGTGTAGTATGCAAATACAATCCTGAAATTATTTTATTCACTGTAGATCATATTCACTTGCTCAGTAGAATGTATTTTCCAGTATTCACATTCTGTATGCTGATGATGAAATGACATAAGCGACACTGATATGAATGCGTGTCATGTGACCATGTAGAAGGTGTCTCCGACCAATAACGGCTCGGCGACGGGAACTCCGGTGAAGACGCTGGACACTCCAGCGGCCGCTGCCGGTGGTACCAGTCCCACTTCTGCTGGTCCTCCCGCCAGACCAGCGCCTCCGACAGCAGCTGCTGTTTCAGCAGCTGCTGCCGCCACAGCCGCCGCCACTCCTGCCCCGGCATCCACCGGGTGAGCACAGAAAGGGACACCACAGACCAGCTGTTTTAACTTGGAATAATAAACAAAACTGACCAGCTATTAAAACTCACAGACAGAAGGGTTGATCAGCTGTCAGAACATCTAGTACACGTGACTGACTAGCTATTAAACCTATTAAAACCCAATACGCAGGAGTAATCAGCTTTCAAGTACTGACCAGGCTTTAAACCTCTGACAGGATGATACTGACCAGCTCTAAAGAGGGCTCTTGAGTTTTAGAGAGGACTCTACAGTACTGAGTTTAACCCACTGATCTCTTTAACTCAATGGTTTAACCCCAGGCAGGACTGACCAGCTGTTAAAGGTCAGAGGGGAAGGATGCTGACTAGTCATTAAAAGCCAACCATGACCATATTGACTGATAGAGGCTTGAGATACAACTGGTAGCTGTTATGTATGCTCCTAGTAAAGGAGAAGTGAATTGACCAGATGTTTTTAACCAGAGGTCACAGCACTGACCAGATGTTTCATAGAGAGTCTCTCTCTCTGTCTTTGCCTCTCTCTCTCTCTTTCTCTGTCTTACTCACTCACTTGCCTCTTTCACTGTGTCCCTACAGTGGCTTGTCCAATGACCTGGTGGACTTTGACCTGTTGGCTCCAGGAACGAGTACAGGACCCCCAACATCATCCTGGGGAGGTAAACATTACCACACACACACACACACACACTAGTGCTTCCATTTTTTCCACAAAGAGCAAACACAGACACACCCTCAGTAACATTAACATATCCTCCTGTTAATGGCTTAGTTTTAGAGTGTTTAGTCAGCTAGATTAAAAAGCGCACGTTGAGGCCACTTTAACTCTTCTTATAAATCAAGATGATTTACTAAATGTTCCAGCAGGTTCATTTATCAATTGTAATAAGTCACTGTCACTGAGTGGTTGGGGAATGTAGGGCGTGTAGGAGAAGTGCTCAATGACTCCGGGGCAGAGCTCGGTAAATCAACAGAGCAACACCAAAGGTTCAGCACAGATGCCCTAGCCCGTTGCTATTACTGTCTGAGATTTCTGTCATTGCCGTACATGTTACATTACGGTGTCTAGCAGTAGTGGTAGAAAATGTGAGTATATGAAGGCAGTTTAATTATGTTTAATGGTGCCCTCACCACATACTGTTAGCCTGGGAGGCATCATGTGATGGGGATGCAACAGGAGCTGGGTGCTGTGTTAGCTGCTTGGTCTGAAAGGGGTTTCAATGGGCCTATTTCAGAGCAGCCAGTGTTATTAATAACACCTGTGCTTACCCTGTGACTTCTTGGGCAAAAAGCTGCTGTGAACTGGGCCTATCAGATCTGGTCTGCTATCCAGTGCTGATTCCGGCAGTGGGCAGTTGAGAGAGGCCACCAGTTCTACCACCAGGGCTAAGAGAGGTGCACATGAAAGCAGTTTTATGATCTTGCATCTACAAACCACACACACACAGTGACACAATGCACCTGGAGCTGATATTCAATCAACAGCTCTAACTGGGTCAGGATCAGCTGGTGCCAGAGCCAGGTTGGATTCGAGCCAGATCTGCCCCCCTATGTGGATGAGAGCTTGCCAGACAGACAGATACATACATCCCAAGTAATCATTTTGGCATCCTGTCACTCATGAATATATGTGGATATATCATGGGCTGAGAAATGCAGTTGTGAGCTCGGAAATCAGTACAAATTGACTCCACTCCTTGCCAAGTGTGTCTCCAGTGATGCTTTAATGAACCCCCACCCCCCAGTCCTGACTTGCTGCTCGGATGAGGCCTTCGTCTGGGAAAATGAGAATTGCCTATACTACCTAGACTACAGTTTGGTTTCCACTTCATATTGAGCGGAAGGCTTACAATGATTGGATTTGTTAATCCAGATGGATGGAGATGGTGTGTGTGTGTGTGTGTGTGTGTGTGTGTGTGTGTGTGTGTGTGTGTGTGTGTGTGTGTGTGTGTTTATCGCTTATCCCACTCTAATGTAATGTTATTTCTTGATTTACTTACTTTCCTTTACTCTCTCTCTTACTTCCTCTTCTCCTCTCTGTCTCTCTCTCTCTTTCTCTCACCCCTTTCTCTCTACCTCTTTCTGGCTGTCCAATTATGGTGGGGAAGATCTCTTGGGCGGTGGTAAGTAAAACTGTTGATTTGTTACCTCTTTTAAACAGTTCTCTAGTCACTGAGGCTAACCTAGTCCTAATACCATATGTGTTCAGAGCATCAAAAGCTGTATTCTCAGTAAAGATTTGGACACACAAATGTGTGTTTGTTTTTCCATCTGCTTTTGTGCTGCTTCAATCTCTTTCAGTGCCTCTTCTATACCCTTTTAGCACAGTGAACAATGTCCTGTTTCTCTTCATTGGTCTCAACAAGTTGTGTCTTTCTCTCCTCCTTGGTTATCCTCTCCACCTCCCGCTTCCCTCTGTATATATGTGTGTGTGTGTGTGTGTGTGTGTGTGTGTGATGGTATGATGGTTGGAGTTTGATTATGGCTCTATGTGTATGTGTGTTTGTATGTCTTGTGTGTGTGTGTGTGTGTGTGTGTGTGTGTGTGTATGTGCGTGCGCATGCATGGGGTTTTCATCAGACTCCCTGACTGCCCCTGCTGCCGCTAGCTCCGCTGAGCCTGCCTCTGACTCCGCCCCTGAGGCGGCTGCACCGCCCACCGCTGCCGCCAATGGCCAATCAGAAGGTGCCACGGCCGCTGCTGCTCCTGCCTCTGTGGCAGCCGCCGCCCTGCCTGTACCTGCCCCTACCACCTCCCTCTCTGACATGGACCTGTTCGGAGGTCAGTGGGTTCGTCAGTGTAAGCCAAAGGCAGCACCTGGTTGTTTCTAGGCAACAGGTGTCTGGCCAGCGGTGGCGTGCTGAAAGGGTTAACTCCTTCAAAAGGGCCACATCCAGCACTCTAGCACATGTAGTAGTGGGATAGTTTTTGACAGTAGCGCTGTAGGGCGCTAACCAAACATTATTGCTATAACCTCTTCCAGCCAAATATGGTATATTTCTGGATATTTCACTGCAGTCCCTCTAACAAACTAATAGCGTTGCAGTGTTTGGCTACCAGCTCTTATGATTTATTTTTGCTGTTCTCCAGTACACAGTGTATCTGCTTCTTTCTTATCCTGTCAACCCCTGGAAGAATATTGATTAAATATTTGTGGTTTAATCAATGCCAAGTTAAATATACAAACCCTGCTGCACTATTTAACTGTCATTACCTCACCCCCGTTAAACCACCTCTCTAGTATCGACCACTGTGGGGCTTTCAATAATATCTCAAGTACCTTGCCTCTCAAGGCGAAGGGAACGGAAGGGGGGGGGTCTTGTCCCTTGTTTTGCTTAGGGATATCCACAGCCTCTTGTCCTAACACCGCTGAAGTCAAAGGCATGTCCATCTGACCCTTTGACCTTCTTGACCCCTAACAGAACCTGGCTTGGGCCATAATAGGAATTTAAAAATGTATGGTTTGCTACATAGTCATGTCTCCAGCTCCTTCACTGAGTGTGAAGGCCCTGACTAAACTACATCTCCATACAGCCTGATGTTTTAATGCCATGAATGATGTGTGATTAGGAGGTGATGTCTCTATTCCTACTGGTCTGGTCTGGTGTGCAGATGAATGTCTAGTCCGTCTGAACTGTAAGTGCAATGTTAGTACAATGTTAGTGTACTGCTATCTTTGCACCACAATTACAATGAATTATAAAGATGCTTTATAAAAATGGATACTTAGTTATTGTAAAACAAAACAACAGTTCTCTGCACACACAGACCAGCTCTCCAGGAATCAAGCTTTCACAGATAGCAACTAACTCTGACGCATTCGGGCCAGATCTGAGCCGTGTGTGCCCCAGAGTCACCTGCTATCTTCCAGCCTGCACCTGAGATAGAGGGCCAGTTTGGGGCTGTATGCATCTTCTTTCCCTCTGCCCACCTTCACTCTCTCAATTTCTATCTCTTTTTCTCTTTCGCCTCTTCATCTATTTGTTTGTTTGTTTGTTTTACGTGTTTGTTGTTTCCAACTGGCTGCTGTGTTGATGTTTGCCTTTGACCCCGCCCCCCTTCATCTGCGGTATCCAATCCAGACGCGTTTGCTCCCTCTCCCGGGGATGGCCCGCCTTCTGGGGGCGGTGCTCCACTAGCTGCTGTTGATGCATGTGCCGGATCTGGTGGGTGATGAGATTACAACGCCTTTCAGCATTCTGTCTATCTGTGTGTGTGTCTGTGTGTGTGTGTGTTTGTTGGTGTATGTGCAAGTTCGGATATGTGTGGATGCGTGTACTTTTTCCTTGTATGTATATGTGTTCATGTGAGTTGGGTTTGAAGTTTGTGTTTGTGTGTGTGTGTGTGTGTGTGTGTGTGTGTGTGTGTTTGTGTGTGTCGGAGATAGGGTGTGGTCTGCTGTCACAGTCAGTGAGCAGAGTAGAACTGTGTAGGTTGTTTGGTCTGTTTCTCATATACTCACTCTACCAGTGTTGATGCCTATAAACACTATGTGTCGTAAATGTTCCTGAACCCTTTCAAACCAGTGCTTTAGCTGTGTGTGTCTGTCTGTCCATGTCTGCGTTTGTCCTTCCGTGTTTTTTTTTTTTTTTTTTCCTTTTTTTTTTTTAATACTTTTATTTTTTTAAGTTTCTGTAAGGAGCAAGGAAACAAAAACATACAACGAATATGAGCATAACAGGGCAGTGAGTGTTGGCCTGATGAACTAGGGGAGAAAAGAAATGAAAATGGTACATGTTAGGTTTTTAAAAACAAAAAAGCAAAATAAAAATGAGTATCCCTTTACAACAAATTCATGATTCAAAATAAAAAAACCATTTTCCCCAAAGTCTTTCACCCAAGTCCTTCCTCAATCTCAGTCTATACGTCAACAGCTCCATCATCCGTATTTCCTCAACAATAGACATCCACTGTTGCTCAGTGGGCACTTTCGTTGTCATCCAGTTTTGAGTGATGGCCTTCTTGCCTGCCACAAGGAGCACCTTGAACAAATATTCATCCTCTGGAGCGATAATGTCCTCCATATTTCCCAGGTACAGAACTTCACAGGTAAAAGGAACCTCACACTGTAAAATCTTACAAAGAGTAGTATGTATTTGTTTCCAGAAAGACTCAATTAATCTACAACTCCAAAAAACATGAGTATGGTGTGGCGCTACTTCCCCACATCCCCTCCAGCACACCTGCTGTTGGGAGGTTTGTCTACTTGTTATTTTGGGGGTGATGAAGAAACGGATCTGATTTTTCCACGCAAATTCCCTCCACTTGTGGGACTGTGTCGTGGTTTGATGGTTTTCCCACATCTCCACCCACCTTTCCTCTGTAATGGTTCCCCCCAATTCCTTTTCCCACTTTGCCTTGACATACAATGTTGAGTGTTTTTTACTTTCCAAGAGATTTGAGTATAGTTTTGAAATCGCTTTAGTGATGGGTTTCTGGTAAGATAACTGAAAGATTTCGATAAGGGGATGAACATCCTTTTTTTGTACCTCTTTTGTGTAGTCCTTCCGTGTTTTATGTGTAAGCAGCAGAGAATTTAAGTGAGTATGTTAGGGTCATCCCACCCTTGTGTAGGTGCGCTGTGTGTGTGTGTTGTTTGGCCGTTGTGTGTAATTCCCAATAACAGCAGTGGCAAGCAATTCAGCAGTATTTGTGTTAGTGTGACTTGGATCCTTACTAGTTAACAGCTAAGTGACAACTTGTGTCTAAGTGTCTGAAATCTGTTACAGTAAGTCAAGTCATTATTGATTGTTATCGATGGAGACTGCCGCATTGCTTCAGAATTTATTACCTGCTTCCCTAAATCACTAACAGGCCAGTAGAGGATGAGGATGACCATTTGTCAGCCTCGCTGGCCAATACACACACACTTACCCCTTGGAAGACCTAAAGTTCCTGCTAAATCCAGCTCTGCACTGTCGCTTACCGAAAGAGACAGAGAGGAACGTCTCGATCTGAAGCCCAATGCCGCCAGAGTTGGAAACAAGTTCAGGGTCAGAGTTTTGAAGTGCTGCCAGTGTCTATTTAGAGTAGCAGAACTTCTGTACACCTGTGGGTAGCCACAGGCGTCGGGAGAAGACCAAGGGCAGACTGTAATTAGTCAAAGAACTCCTGAGCTTGGGAGTACCTCCATTTCATTTCCTAGAAACACAAACACTTTAGACATTAAAATGGTCCACTACTGATGCAGTGGCCTCTCATCATGCTATTAGCTAATTCCGAGGCTTCCTTTCATTGCTTTCACAACCCTCCACAGGATTGTAGCCGGCAGAAAAGCACCCTGGTCACATTCACGTTGGAGGACGTCCAGACTAAAATCTTAATGCGACAACTTAGCTAGTGCAAGTAGCTACTGCTACTGCAGGCACTAGACTGCATTAAAAAGGTGGTTTTGTAAAATACTGGCATAGACTCTTTACTTTCTGACCCTGGTCTTTCCATCTCTGAAGCTCTCCTAACCCTAACACTCCTTTTCGCCCTGAAACACAGCTAACACTCCAAACTAACAGTTGTAATTCAGGAATATTCATGGGAATATCCCTAGTATCGCCTGGCTACCAGCTGCCCCCCACCCTCCAACCCTCCTCAACACAATATATGTGTGTTGATAATGTGACAAACATAAACTGATCAATCTTTTACAACATCTTCTTCTTGTATCTCTTGCTTTTTTTGGGGGGCATGGACCAAGTAAGTATCCCTAATGGCCTAAATAAGACCTGCTTAAAAATAAACTTAACTTAAAAAAATATATATCATCCTACTCCAGTGTATGTGTTTGTGTTTGAAGCTTTTCTCTGTCCAGAGGCATAGAATTAATCTAGAGCTTTGTTAGACCTGTCCTTTCCCACCCCTCTGCTACCATCCCCTATCTGAAGCATTAACGTTCTCCTGTGTCCACGTTGCCGCAACAGAACCTGCATAAGAACCTAGTGCTTTGGCAGAATGCACTAGGAAGAGTGGTTTGACGCTCTGTATCCATGGAGACGTCCACAGAAACAGAGCCATGTCTGGCCCATCTGTGTCTGTTGTTAGCTGGATGGGAGTCGGCTATCAGTGATTATCTGTGGCTGCAGCAGAAAGGTTAATGGTGGCCTTCTGGAAAAATCCAACCACGCTTTTTGTTTTCGTTCCTTTTTTTTCCCTCCCTGTCCCTCCTTCCTCGAACTGTTCTGATGTTACTGGAACCTGAAGCTTTTTTTGTTGTCTCTGTGATTTATCTGTGTTTTTCGTGAGTTAATTTGCTCTCTCTCATTGCTTACTGTTGATTAACAAATCTCCTTGTAAATGATCCTTCCAACCTTCTCTTAACCCAACCTTAACCCAACCCTAACCCATCCATCTCTTCCCCTCTCCCCCTCTCTCTGCGACCCCCCCCCACCCCATCTTAAAAAAAGACCCCTTCGCGCCGTCAGAAGGGAGTGTGTCCATGGCCCCAGAGCTGGACCTCTTTGCCATGAAGCCGGTAGACAGCGGCGCCGCCTCGGCTACCAGCCCCACCGCGGGCCCTGAGCCCATCGCGCTGTCTCCTAGCGCTGCTGATGCTGACGCCACCGCCGCCGCTGCTGCTGATGCCGCTGCCTCCCCTGAAGCTGCCGCCGCCGCTGTTCCTGCCACCTCCCCAGACGCCGCTGCCCCTGCCTCCACCACCGCTACCACCACCACGGTCTCCGAACCTGCTGCTGCCACACCCGAGCCGGCCCCCACACTAGACCTGTTCGGTGGTAAAGACTCCTGCTTCCATTTCATTCTTTAACACAACTCTCTCTCTGTCTCTGTCTTTCTCTCTCTCTTTCTCTCTCTTACACGCTCTTGTCTGTCTATTTGTGCTGTTCTTAATTGTTCTGTCTCTGTGTAGTTTCCTCTTTCTTCCTCTCTCTTCCCAATCATCCGTCTGTCTTAATGTCCTCGGTCTGTTCTATTCCCTCTCTCTTTTATCGGTAATCTCTCTCTCTCTCTTGTCTGTCTTCTCTCTCTGCTTATCTGCTTCTCTCTCTCTCTCTCTCTCTCTCTGTTTTTTTGTATCCTGCCCCTCCCCTTTCATCCCTGTTTCTTTCTCTCAGTCTAGTTCTCTCCTCCTCTCTTCCTCTTACTCCTTTGTTTCTTTCTGTGTTTCTTTCTACAGCTCTTTCTGTCTCTCAGTGCATTTTGCTGTGCATCATGGTACTTGTAGTTTTTGCTCTGCCCTTTTTGCTCTTTGCTCTCCCCTGCTCTGCTGCCAGCCTTGCTATCATCTTAACCTCTTCTGGCTCTGCACATCCTTACAGCTTAGTTGCTGCTTTTATTATTTCTCTCCGTAATATGATTTGCACACTGGTTTAGTTTCGCCCTTATGTTTTATGATTGTGATGGCTTATGGTGGTTTATTTGTTTTATGTCTTCAGGTTAAATTCTTCAGTGAATCAAATATTTGATTTTGAACAGCTCTGCAAATCTTTTGATGCATACCCAGCAAGCAAGCCCGCACAGGCCCCTGTCCGGCCCACTTTTGGCTGGTGTAGGGCGCCTGTGCAGGGCCAGTGACAGTTTGCTCATTGGCAAAGTGCGGGGCCCATGTAGGCAGTGTGGGCTAGGACCAGCCCACACCAATCTGCTCAAAAGTGGGCCAGACAGGGGCCTGTGTAGGCTTGCTTGCTGGGTATCTCTGGCTGCTTGTACATTTCAATGTAAATGCAGGTGATGTGATCCTGACCCCCCTTGTTGAACCAGGTATTGGATGATCATGTTCAGGCTTTAATCTCACACCCAGTGGCCCTGGACTGGCCCTCTCTTCTCATTTCTCTTAGGTCAAGAGGGGTGGGTCAACGATTCGGATTCTGAAAGTAAAACGCCTACTGCAGGTAGTCAAAACTCGAGGAAAGATGCTGCCCCCCTCCCCCATCCTCAAAGCAGCATCTTTCCCCTTGTGACTGTCCCCATGCAGTAGATAAATTGAAAACTATCACCCCTATCTAATGCTAAATTTGCTAAATCTATTGATGTATTCTTTTTAAAAGTTAAGTTTACCCCTTTATTTTGTCAGTTATTTGATTTTAGCTTCTTATAAAATGAGTTTGCTTGAGTTTAAAATTTGCTTTTGTTTTGCTTACATTTGATGACGTATATGACTGCTGCTGTTTGCTACCCTTAGCACTTCCTGACTTTCTCTCTGACTGCTTAATGCTACTTGTGCTCCTATGCAACTCCTAAAAAAACGTGTGTGTGTGTGTGTGTGTGTGTGTGTCCTTGTTCATAGATATGTTTGATTCTATGCCTGAGCAAACCTCCCCCTCAGAATCCAAAGCAGATGCTACTCCTAGCATAGGCCTATTTGGTGCAGGTACCAAAGTTGACTGCCTCGTTCAGTGTTCAACGTCTTCATCTCCTCTGGTCTTCCTCGTCGTCCTCCTCCTTTTACTTGTTCTCTTCCTCCTCTCTTTCTTCTCTTCCTGTTCTCTTTCTCTTACCTACTCCTCCCCTGTTGTCTGTATTCTCTGCACACGTCCTGGTTTTGTCTTCCATAGTGGTGACGCACCACTGGTGCATGTTTGACGCACGTGTGTTTGAGAGAGACAAAAAGAATCCCGTGGTAACTGCATGATGTCAACCTCTCTCTCTTTCTCTCAGTCTTTCCTCCCCTCACTCACTCTTTCTCTGCCTCTCCTCCCCACCTACCTCGGCTTCCTGTGCCTGTCTCCACCTCTTCCTCCTGCCTCTGGCGTCCGATTGGCTAGATCTTCCAGCCGTCTCCCGTGGACCCTCCCCACTCCCCCCAGAGGCTAATGTGACTGGTGATTTGCTATCGGGTGAGTCTCTAAGCAAGTTCTGTTGTTCTTCCTTCCACTCTCCTGGGTGATTTGAGTGATGACTCTCCCTCAGTGGTCTTGGTGTATATGATAGTGTGTGTTTCTAACAGTCTGTCCCCTCTCTCTTTAATAATAATAATCTATACTCTTTTGATCCCAGGAGGGAAATGTTCTCCTATCGCTCCCTATCCTGTCCTCTCTCTGTTTTCCCTCTGTCTTTATATCACACTCTAGTGCTTTTTATGCTCCTCTTTTGTCTGCACTCAAATGTGTATAAATCATGCTGGATGCTCTCTCTCTCTCTCTCTCTCTCTCTATCTATCTCCCTTTAGATCTCTCCCCTGCGGCCCCTCCAGTAGTTCCAGTAGGTGGCGCTCCCGCTGCCTCCTCTCCCCCTAAAACCGAAGACGCCCCAGTCATCGACCTCTTCGGAGGTGAGTAGTACAGTACATCTGTCTCAGCTGGCACACTTAACCATACAGCCTTCACTTAGACTGAAATTATACCTCTGAGATCAGTGCTACCAGGCACACTTTATCTCTGTATAAAGCCTGAGAGACTTATCCCCCTATGGTCCTGTCACTTTGGATAAAAGATTTTCCTAACTCCCACTCACTCCTACTTACTACATAGTGTTTCTCTGTCTTATTCTTGTTCTTATTCAATCAGTTAATCCCATCTGAGGTCTCATTTGCAGTTTTACAAATTCACGCAATGCTAAAGTAACATTTTAAAGAATTCTGTGTTATTTCACTTGTATCTCTTGAGATATTACGATTGTACATTTTCAGAGTATTTCTGAAGATCAGAATTTTTGGTGGATAGGCTCTCTAACTCCAACTGAGAGTTGTGTACTGTTGCTTGTTTGAGACCCAATCAATCCACTGTGTTGACAGAGAGGATGGTTTTATTTGGCCAACATTTCTGCTTGCTTTGACCTCTGACCTTGGAGTTCTCCTCCCTCCTCAGACTCGCTCGGAGACCTGCAGCCCCCTGCTGCCCCTGCCGCTACAGGAGCTGATTTGCTGGGAGGTATGGCTCTGCAAACCACACAAACATTCTAGTTCTAGCATGTTCTAGAGAGTTCCCTGGTTCACTTGGAACACAAGGATACACTGTACCATTTATGGCATCTACATGTAACAAATACTTTGTAACACTGTAGCTATACCACTAATATTGTTACAGTTACACATTATTGGGGTGTGAATTCAGTTGAGTAATCTTAACTTTAGCACTGTGTTCACTGTACACTCTGTGACACTTGAAAGTTTACATTTTATTGTGTTATGAATATTAATCAATGTGTTGCATTGTAACTGGAGCCGTTTAACTGAGAATTATTGTCTGACATTGGAGGTTTTGATTTCAGGCTTGATATTGTAAGGCTATGATCAGAGATTAGATTAAACACAGATTAAGGGCCTCTGGTTCGAAAGGCCAGCGTGAAGCCATGGCTGAAATTCCTCGGCAGCATATCAAAACTGAAACAGTGACCCCTGCTTACCCTGAGCTACATTGTGCACTGTGGTTGGTAGAGCTAATACAATACTGTTAGACTGCAGACTTTTATGACCAGTCTTCATACATGGATTTAGACTAGTACTCAACAACAATTTTTCAGTAAAGATTTTTGTCCAAGTTTGAATTAAGGCAAGACAAGAGTTAATCCATGTATGGAAAATCGGATCTTAACATGTAATGCTGTTCGCACAGAATCACTAGTAGCAATGTTACTACATTTGTTGAATAAGTTAGGGTCAGTCATAGCACATAGTAGAGCTACATACTGTACACAGTATGCCTGCATGGACACTATTTGTTCCTTTTTCAAAGCTTTATTATTTATTATTAACCTATCCCCTTAGGGCTGAGTCCATCGTTGGCCCCTGGTGAAGCTCCATCTCTGGCCCCTGCTTTGGCCCCCACCCCTTCCCTGGCCCCGGCTCCAGCGGCCCCTACCAGCGCCCAGAACAACCTGCTGGAGACCACTGGGGACCTGCTAGCAGCCACGGATGCTGCTCCCGCCTCAACAGCACCCTCTGGAGGCTTTGATCCTTCAGGTAGGAATGGTCTAAGAATGGTGTGTGTGTTTGTGTGTGTGTGTGTGTGTGTGTGTGTGTGTATGTGTTTATAAGCTTGACTAGACCTATAAGCCACTGGACATTTTCTATGGTGGTGTTGCATAACATGTTACATATTAATGTATTGTACTTTCCTTGATTTTTTTAAAGAGACTTGAAAGGCTGTGTGCCTGTATAAAATATTGTGCCTATATAAAATATGCTTGTATTTTATTTATATATATTACTTTAAAAAGC
>JAVQKI010162301.1:0-11653 GCA_036025975.1 Nematalosa erebi
ATGGCTGTTATAGCGTTTTGGAAAAGAATTCTTCATTTGCTGTTTTGTAATAGTAGAATAGAAAAACCACACATAAACTTTGCTTTAAATACCAAGCATAGTGTCTTTAAAGCAGATTGCCAAACTCAAGATTGCCAATTTGGCAGCTTTCTCAGCTGAGTGCTTTGCTCCACCATGAATGTTCCTAATGCCTAACCTCTTCATCCATCAATACATTTGTCATAAAACGTTTAACTCTGAGAAGCAGCAAAACACTTTTTAGTGTGACGTCATCAAAGAGGTTCGGCTGAATCTGTTAAATTGTCTGCTGAGACAATGCAAATCCCTTCCTCCTCACAAACAGCGCTGCGCTAATTGGGTGACGGAGGCCACGGCGGCCGAGGGATGTTTTGAGGGGTGTCAGCGGTGCAGACACTAAACATGAATAACGTCATTAAAATTTCAGGGCTCAGAATTGGCGGGGTGCATCACAAAACGCATCTGTCACTGCAAGCAACACTTTAATGCCCTCTCTGAAAGAAGATCTGTGACTGTACAGTACATCAAGCTTTTGTCTGGAGATGGGGAGAGATTGTGAGGATGAAACAGAGGCTTGTGTGGAACATGACAGTAAATGCATAACATTTCAGTATTAATAAACCTGGGGTTAAGTTCATCCATTGGTGGGTAGGTTAGACTTTGGTGGGAGGATTGAGACAATGAGGAGAGGCTGATGAGGAAAACTTCTTCAAGTGCCTGTGCCACGTTACAGTGTTTTAGTGAGAGAGCTCTCCATCTCAGCTATTTTCCTTGCCATCAGGAGTTTGGGGCATAAATGGCATTTTAATGGGTTTCCCTGGTATTCCAATCATCAACAACACAGATACTCAAATAGCATTCAAAAAGGATTCAAAAAGGATCCAAAAATACAATATATAAAGTATTCTTGTAATTTCAGACAGGAATTCATCATATTGAAAATAGCTGGCTTCCTCTTCTTGTCCAAAAAAAAAAATAGGGTTAGCATACACATAGCCAAAACCATCCATTAGTCCCTTAGCACTGCTAGACTGCTACTACCTAATTCAACCTGGTGCCCCACTGCTAATACCCAGATGTTCCAGACATCAGTGGTCATCAGTGTATCTGTTGAGGTTACTTGGCCGTGTAATGATCTTCCAGCGCGGTCATAAAGACTCTGATGCGGAATAACACGATTACCAAAGATATCACTGACGCAACACAATACCCAGCATGCCGCAGATCAATGACATTGATCCTATCTGTGTCGCAAATCAACTTAAACACCAGTGCATGAGCCCAAGGGCAGCCAGCGTAGCATGCTGCTGTGCTCTTTTACAAGCAAGGGGACAGGTCGCCATCAGATCCTGTGAAATATGGTGCCCCTCATGGGGCTGTTAACGCACAGCTAGCCGTCCTAGATAAGGCCAGAGTTAATGAAAAATAAACATGGCCAACAAGCACGTGCATATTCCTTCCCCACGAGCACAGGCAGAGAGAGAGGGCTGTTTTATAGTGGCCAGGTATAGCACTGGGCAAACAGAACAGTGAGTACAGTCAAAGCCGGTCTCCTGGAAAGAACTGCTTTCCATGAGAGAAATCTGTGGCTGAACATCCTCAGTTAGCTTCATAATTTAAGATGAGGCTTCACAGACAATGTCCCTCAGCTACAAAAAACACATCCATAAATTTAGTTCTTTCCTTCATCTTTTATTGCACAGCACTGACAAAACAAAGCTTAAAGGGACACCGTTCTGTCATCAAGCTTATGATCATAGACCCTCTTGATGTGTAGAGTGTTTTTATTTTCTTAGAGTCTATATGTGGTTCAAGACAGTGATGATGTGCCGTTGTAATACCGAACATGGTCAACAGACACATAAGAGCAGTCAACTGGACTGACCTCATATATTAAGGCTACTATAATCAATACACACATATTAGAATCAATATATGAGGTCAGGAAAGTTGGCTGCACTTCTGATGCAAGACGCTAGACTTAACTGAGGAAACACTGTCCTATTTGTCCAAGGCTTACAATTTGATTGCAATTAGAGAAACATCAAATCCCCCTGTGCACACAGAATACATTAACAGTATCACTATCACATCCTGGCATCATTTCATAATGTTCAATAGAATATTGAGTGGCCATATACTGCACTAGTAATGAGGATATATGAGATAATAAATATGACTTACCTCCTCTTTTGTTTTCTTGGAGATGACCCTGAACCAGTCCCCTATCATGCTTAGTACCGCCGCAAAGTAGGCCAGACCAACCAGGATCCAGAACCACACCATAGGTTTATAACAGTCCTGATACTCGATCTCTGAGCCACCTGTAGGACAGATAAGAGAGAATTCACACAGGGGTTGAGACGGGAATTGACACTGCTGTGAGAATGGAGAATGACACTGACTGCTGTTGACATATTTGTGTGACCTTTTAGCACCATCCTGTATGTCCCTGTTGTCAACTGGGAATTAGAGTGACAGGATCGATCTGGTACAGTATGTCCAGAAGGTTTTGCACCAAATAATGAATAAAATATGTTTTATTGCAATACAATCATAAAATGTATAAATATTTATTCTTCTAGATTGCTGTTGTTAATTTTAACATACACTTGGACCTAGGTGATTTCCAACTGACAGTATTACTGTAAGTGGTCAAACGCTCAGACCTTGGTAATTCCCAGGAGACTTTATAGGTTATATTTGATGGTTGAGCAAGGTGAAAATATGCCCAAGGTCAAGGTTTCATTTTGCAGTCAAGCACACCTCCTCACACAACCTCCTGACATGTACCCTGTGCTGTACTTTCTGTGAATAAAACATCATTTCCCCCAGTATTACACCAATTTGCACATGAATGACAGAATACTTCCCACTGTATAACTGCATGTTTCTTATAATGTTGACTTTATATGAACTGTGCCTTAGCATACCATAGAGCAAAACAGCAGTTAGCACTAACTCAATTGTCCTCATCTTCATCCTCCTCCTCCTCCTCCTCCTCCTCCTCCTCCTCCTCATCATCATCAACTTTTAACACAATGGGGGCTGGAGCGCTCCTCATCATCATCACCAATAGTTGCCGCTTTGTTATTCAGTCTATGTTGTACCAAATTTTAAAATTATTTTTGGGGCTGACAGCATTCATGGCGACGGGTTGATTTCCTCAGTTACGTGTCACTGTCAAAAGTAATGCTAACTATAGATATACTGAGTCTATATTTGAATGTGCCCTCACTCCAAGCCTCTATTTCAGTCCATGGTGACCTCTTGCATGAGACACAGCGGCTGGCTGGAGCACCTCCACCTCCTGACGGATGAAGTGAACACCAACGGCGACAGGTCCCTTACTTAGTGTGATCGAGAGTCCTTTGGGAGACACCCTTCCGGGTGCTTCTGGCATGTGTCCGCATGGACACGGATGATGGTTATACTGCTCTACCACTCTCCCATGGCCCCAATAAAGCAATTCATGACAGGTCATTTCTGTCACAAAAAGGATTTTATGTGGCCAGTGTCAACAATGCTGTGTGGTTAATAACCTCTCGCCAAATCAAGCTAGCTTGGCAACATATGGTGCTGCTGCTAATCTGGATGGCTTGCTCTGGTTATTGGGGGCCCGGCCAAATTTACAACTACTTATTTGATTCATTAAAATCTAGCCGTAGCCATAGCAAGGAAGATGGTTTGTTTAAAAGCAGGGTTCAGGTAGATTTTGTTTTGTCTTTATTCTAATAAAGCCATGTCTTTATTCAGTGCCTATCACAGTATTTTTGCATCCTAACTTTATAAGGAAATAGTAAACTTGTGTAAACTCGAGTCTGTTTTCTGGTTTGTTTGCTGATTTTATCAATAGTCATTTGATATGTAAAACAAAGCGATAACGTTCTCTCACACACACACACACACACACAGAACAATAGAGGAGTAAAACATATCTGTATCTCTTTACCTGCTACGAAGTCCCCAAAGCCGATAGTGGTCAGAGTGATGACCACAAAGTAAAGTGACTCCAGGGCGCTCCAGCCCTCAATGTGCTTGAAGATGACGGCGGGGAGAGCCACAAATAACAGACACCCAAACAGGATGAACAGCACTGTGGACGTCACACGGATTTTGGTTTGGCTAACATTCCATTTCTGTAAAACAGATACACAGACGTGAAGTGTGGTAGAGGGGAAATTAAGGCAGTACTGTAAGAATGAGAAAACCTGATTGATTAGTCATTACAGACACAAATGTGTTTATTTGTACTTACAATAATCATCAAAATAGGTCTTTATTATCACACATAAACAGCAGACCGACATAAAACATTCATGCCATTATTCCAGACACAACAGCACTACTAATGAAATCTACAATGGGGAGTGATAGTTTATGTCACAGTTACCCACCACATGAACTCTCCGCACACTAAAACACCACCGTCACTCATCCAGGAGAATTTCATCAACAAAACCATAACTTTTTCCATAACCATCAATCCTCTGTTCTTATTTCAACCATATGTATATTGCCACTGGACTTGACATGTCCAGGCAATGGCTCAAATAAAACTAGTTGGACAACATGTAGAAGGCAGTGTGTTTTCCAGCCAAAGCAGGGTCAGAGGGGTAGACTCTGTATTATGCATTAGACCCCATTAGGATGGAAATAAGGGAACATGCTGATCCTTTTAGCTTGGAGTTCACACACTCTGATTTGTGTAATGGACTGACTGTTTTAAGGGGTGTGAGTGGGATTGATATAAATCACACAGTAATTTTTACTAAGATAGAAAGGCTGCTTGCGTCTGAACATTGTTGCATCGAACTCTAGTTTCAGGTCTGTGACATTTGTCTGAATAATTCAGTTGTTTATTAGACCTCTAATGTCTTTCTATTTGCTTTTCCAGCTTAGTGTTGTCCCACTGCTGTAACACCTTTAAGTCCTAGCTGAAACAGAGACTATGCATTTTATGTGTAAATCAGCTTCACGGAGGAAACAGCCTAAACCCTGCAGCTAATCTACATGCCCTGAGTCATCACAAGTATGAGCACAGCAGCAGTCGGACAAATCAGACAAATTCTCCTGAGGCAATGGTGGGGGTCCTCAGACACGCTGTCACCCAGCTTAAGAAGGACAAGGTCGCAGAACATGCTTTGAGTTGTGTGCAGGGAAATGTTTGTGTATCATAAGTGTATAGTTATAGTTACAGTATCATTTAGTTATGTTATAAATAGCTATATTTGTAGTTATAGTTACAATTGACTTGTGGACATTTCAAGTACACACATTAAACCACCAAATCACCATGCGTCTGAAAGTATGAACGCTGTGCAACTGAACATCAGAACCAAATTTTTTTTAAATGTTTTGATTCTTCCACATACGCGAGAGAGGCACTTGCTCACCACAAACATCTTCTCCACTTTGGCGATGCCCTTGCCAAAAATAGTCCCCAGCTGGTCACCTACTCCAGCCAACAGGAAGCCAAAGAGGGGGATTCCCAGCAATGCGTAGATGATGCAGAAGATCCTTCCTCCTTCCGTATGGGGGGAGATATTCCCAAAACCTGGAAACATAATCAGGGCTATAAGATGACCGGCATGACTGATCAATACAACAATAACAAACAGAAAGCAAATAAAATGAAACAGAAATTAAAAAGTTCTTTCCCATTCTGATTTGTGATTCCATTAAGTAAGTGTATTCAGCCAATGTAGATTTAAGACTGTCTATTATCTTATTTCAGTCATACGTAGCCCCCTCTCTCTCTGTCAGCAACAAAAGCAATTAAACTGTAACATAAAAACTATACGACCAGAGTGCTATGGCCATAAACAGTCCAGAGGGGTTGGATGCATTTCCCTCCCTTTCATCCCCTCCTGCTCTCTGATTCCATTTCCTCTTCCTGATTCAAACAGTACAGTAGCTTCCATGAAGCTCTAGGGGGTTCCAGGTGACTCGAAGATGGACCAAGATGGACAAACAGGTCCTATCCCAATCCCAATCCCAATCCTTTTTAACGTCATGAAATCCATGTTTTCTAAACTGTAATTTCTTCTAGAAATCACACAGGTTTCCTAACACTACTGTCCTGGAGAGGCAGAAGGTCTGCATTAAAACATGAAGTTTAAAAAAACTCCATAATATGTTATGTATTGAGGACGATGGCCCACTAGTCTACGCATTAAGTCAATATAAATAATTCAGACATTCATGATTTTTCAATTCATGACAGGCTTTACATGCCAAATCATAAATAATTTATATAAAGTATATCATAAAAATGCTACATGGCTATACTTACTTCATAACACCATAACAAGCATTATGAAGAGGTTGCAAATTACATTATGAAGGATTTCAGAGATTCCTTTCAGCTCTGCAACAACACAATGGAGGATAAGGTCTGAAAAGTGTAATTTGTCAGCCCAGCACAAAAGCAGCCTGACAAAGGTCAGAAGATACAAAGAAGCTTCTCAAATGAGAATTGGGTTTGGGCGAGCTCATTTATCTGCTCCGAAACGTTTTAAGGCTTTTCAGTAGATTATGCAGACAATCTCCCCTATCCCCTTGGGTTTGAGCAGCGTGGCTGCGCTTCCTTGCGCCGCCTCAAGAATAAGGCATGGAGGAGCGCAGATAAAAGCAGCAGCTCACAGATGTGTATGGTCTGGCATTCAGGAGGAGGAATACTGATTTGGAATGAAGTGACCTACAAAAACAAAAAAAACTCATATAAGCTATCTGTGTCTCTGTTGTTGATATGAATGTTTAATGCTTCTTGTATCTTGGCATCAGATATGCTGTTTGTATGAATTTCATTGAAGGACACTCCAGTGGTTCTTGTTATTGTCTCAACATCAGCAGTTCTTGAAGTCGACCAGGGATGAGTAAGACTCTATCCCTTGTCAAAGGGCTCCTAACAAAAATGTACAACAAGACACCAATATATACTGCACTAAAATGACACAGGAAAGTTTCAAGTAAAGCTGCAAGATTTTAAAGCTGATGGGGCCCACACTCTTAAAATTAGAGGATACACAAGGCTCTTTAAGGTCCTCACTTCACCACACTTGCGGAACCCCTTTAGGAACCTTTAGCAACAGGAACATGGTTCTCTGAGGATCTTGAAGTATGTTATCAGGTTCCTTGAGAAACCCTTCTTCTCAAGGAACCTGATGACATACTTCAAGATCCTCAGAGAACTATGTTCCTGTTCCTAAAGATTCCTGGAGTTTCCCTAAAGGATTCCGCCAGTTTGGCGAAGTCAGGAACCTTAAAAAGAGCCTTGTGTATCCTTTAGTTTTAAGAGTGCAGTCTGTGAGTGAGGCCAGCATCAGCGTCTGAAGAGGAGCACTCCCTCCATCCTTCCCTGGCTCCCCCACCCCTCCATTCATGCAATTAGCTCTGGACTTTCCATCGCCTCATTAAGGTAGGCCCACTGCTCCTCACACAATCTGTCCTGCTTTGAAGTCTTAATTAAGCCAAAAAGCCCTGAAAGAGTCATAAAAATTGATTTCCTGCAAGATGATTTTCATTGTGATGGGAAGAGGGATAGAAGGAAATGGCGGTGTTGTCACACGTCACGCTACAAAAGCTCCACTTAGCCACGCTACAACGTGGAGAATGTATTCAGTGTGGGATGCTTGCTGTGTTTTTATTCCTGGCGGAGATCCATGCTGTGGCATTGTAGAAAAGTGCCGTATGAGCTCCTCTGAGCAGTCGAGTGAGTGATTAAAGCCAAGTATCGATCAGTGGGACTTCTGTACGACACAGTAAGGAACACAAAGACAACAATAGCAGCAATATCAGCACGTTGTCAGAAATTTGCCTCCCAAAACCTACTCTCTGGTTTGCATGTTTTTGTGTGCAAGATCAGTTAGCTAAACACATACTGTCTGCATTCTAGAAAATGCTGAGCAGGTATATTTCACTCCGTAACAGAGGAGCATATTGTGGGGTTGCTTGGGAACCTAAACCAAAGGCATTGGGAATCAATGATTGGCTCTTCCTTACTGTATCCCTCATATTGCATAACCTGGTCATTACACTTTCCAGAGAGCTGCATGTTCTGTTACCCAGCTTATCAATTCAGGAAACCAATCTGTTGTCACCATGACAGAGAGCAGAAAAGGGTCCCCAGAATAGTAAGCTGGTTTAAATTCATTTGGCTCGCAGAACATTCCGGTTAAATGAGTGCACTGCTGTAATTTTTCCACGGCTTATTGTAAGTGTCCTCATGACAACAACAACAAAGAAAATCACTTTAAAATGATATAATTCATGCTTGAATTTATGAGTGGGAACAGCAAGTGCTTTCATGTTGACAGCATCAGTCCTGTAGCACAAAATGGTCTCTTTTTTCCTTCTTTGATGTTAAGTGGGGTAGGGAAACTACCCAGAAGTAAAGCACTCTTAGCAGGACTCCCAAACAAGTGGAAGAGTCCAGCAGAATGAAGGCTAACACATATGGCTCATTGAGCAGTAACATGCATCTGCGCGGCCTGAATGCACCACTCCATTCAAAAGAGGGGGATGGAAAGAGAGAGAGAGAGAGAGCGAGAGAGAGAGAGAGCGAGAGAGAGAGGGATGGAGACAGACCCAGAGAGACTGTTGGTGTGCAAGAGAAAGACAGGCATGCACCACAAAGAAAGAGAGAAATGCCTTTAAGGTACGCATACTGTACATACATACTGTATACGCCATCTCTGTCGCTCTCTTTCTCTCTCTCTCTCTCTCTCTCTCTCTCTCTCTCTCTCTCTCTCTCTCTCTCTCTCTCTCTCTCTCTCTCACACAAACATGCACACTTGGACTGTGTGTGCGAATGTGTGTGTGTGTGTGTGCGCGTGTGTGTGTGTGTGTGTGTGTCCATCCAGTCAAGCCCATAAACCATGCCATAAGATGGAGCTGAATAACAGAAAGCATATAGTGTAAGTATGGGCATACAGTAAAATGGCACAGACACAAAGAAGGAAAGAAAAACAGAAAGAGAGAAAGGAAGAGAGGGCGAGTAAAAGGACTGAAGGGTGTATAAGTAGAGAGAGAGAGAGGAGAGGGCCCTGTGTGTGGCTGAGATCAAACGCACTCTGAGAGAGCGGTCTCCAGATAGTGGTGCTGTGCTGGTCTAGGGAGCCCTCCTCTCTCCTCCGGGCTCATCAGGTCTGCTCAGCAGCTCTCAGCTCTCATGTGCTCAAAGCAGGCCAAACACAGCACACACAACTACACGAGCTACTGACCAGATGGGGACCTCTGCATCTGCTATTCAGTGTGTGTGTGTGTGTGTGCGTGTGTGTGTGTGTGTGTGTGTGTGGATGGGTGGATGTGGGTGTGTAAGAACAGTGAAGGATACTACATGATTGTGTATCTACATCTTGTGTGACTGTGTCAGAACACACACAAAGTCTCTCTCGCTCCCTCTGTGTATGTGTGTGTGTGTGTGTATGCATGTATGTGTGTGTGTGTGTCTGTGTGTGTAGCCTATGTGTGTGTACATCTACTCCAGTGACTCAGATGGATGACTCAGCATATTGACAGTCTGTAGGTCCTGCTCTGTCTCATCTTCATATTTTGTCCATTAGTTTTGTAAATGTGCTTGTGTCGTTTCCACTGGTCATAAAACTAACAGTCTGACCTTCCGCTGGTCATTAATCAGTGGCATGCAAATAAAATTTGTGGTATCCTTTCGGTGCTCAAAAGTAAATGACTTCTATTAATTGTGAAATGGCATAATTAAAAAATGACAAAAATCAAATATTAAAGCTGTTTTATGAACCAGCAAAGCCAGCCAAAGACTACACTGTAAACCATCTGAACCCCTTCTAACCAAATCTGTAAATATCTGAAGAGTTGATGGTTTTTAAATTAAAAGCAGCATCTCCATATGTGAAAAGAAACTGGTGACACCTAACATTAATGCTTTCTGACCAAAGATCAATCGATGACATCATTTTAATGAACAGTTTGAAAACAAACCACAACCTCTGCTAATATAATAAACATTTAATTTTGAGAGAATAACTATAGGCACTGAAATAGCCTAATATTAATCAATGCAGCATCAAATGCTAAAAGTGATGACAACAACCTGGTATGGCATTATTCAATGAAAGCTTCAACTTGGTGTAATTTAAAGGAGTTCTGTTGTATCCCATCACCTTACAATACCCAGCCGGCCCCTTCTCAACCATAAGCTATTCCCAGGAACTGTTTCTATCCAGTCAGCCAAGTTATCCCGTGAAGCTAAATAAGCGTTATCGTGGAATGATGCAACGGTGATCTCGCATGCCACGGGCACCTTTGATCTGTGGTGTGGAATTCGTCCACCGTACCACTGATGCCCCCCATGCCAAGCCTGAGTCCCTTGAAGGCCTCTGCCGTTTACGGTCTCTGCACAGCGCAGAAGAGAGTGACCGTTTACTGGACAGCTGACCTTCTTTCTGCATGGCCTGGCCTGTTCTACACACTCTCACCCCCAGCCACTGTAGGCATGAGTGAGTTTAGCCTACCATCATTTTGGCTCCTTTTCAGACCTCAGACTCCTAGCAGATGAGGACATACCAGGTGGTAACTGTGCACTAAACCAACACTGAGCTCCAGAAACTGATTGATGATCAGTAGGGTAAGAAAGAGAAGAAGAATGAGAGAACAAGAAAGAAAAAGAGAGAAAGGGAACGAGAAAGAGAAAGAGAAAGAGAGACCGAGGGGAAAGGGAATCTGTATTCCTCATCAAACACTCTTTTCCTCCCTCGAGGCAGATGTGTGTTTTATTTTTATTTTTTTTTATTTATCTCATGTTTAACCAGGAAGGTCCCATTGAGATACAATATCTCATCTTCCAGGGAGTCCTGGCCAAGATAGCAGCAAAAAAAAAAAAAACACAAACTAGACATAAAACACAAACTAGACATAATCAATAATCAGACACTGGACATTTGTCTAACTGATTAACATAATACACGCACTTAGACATAATAAACAATCTAGACACAGGACATAGAAATATTCAATTTAAACAATGACACTGTTCTGTGAGGACTGATTTTAAACAATTTTTAAAAAAATCAAGAGAGGGTATTGACACTAAGTTAAGGATAGTTTGGAGCTCATTCCATGCACAGGGTGCAAATGCACAGAAAGCTGTTCTACCTAGTTCTGTTCGTGTTGTTGAAGCCTGAAGTAGTATTTTCTCTGATGAGCGAGTACTATAGATGGAAGTGCGGCATACTAGCAGACTAGATATGTAGTGTGGTAGTTTCCCTATAAGAGCTTTTGCAATAAATATTAAAATATGACTTTTCCTTCTAAGATACAGTGACGACCATTGAACCATGTCATATAAATGACAATGATGCGTCCTTGTGCTTGCACCTGTTATAAAGCGTAAGGCAGAATGGTATATAACATCCAACTTTTTTAGGAGGGATGTGGAAGCGTGCATGTAAGTTATGTCGCCATAGTCCAATACTGCCAGAAAAGTACTTTGAACTAGTTTCTTTCTAGCAGCAAAAGAAAAACATCTTTTCAAACGAAAATAAAAACCTAACTTTGGCCTGAGCTTTTTTAGGAGATTATCAATATGAACACTGTAGGTCAGTTTGTCATCAAGCCATATACCTAGGTATTTGTAAGAGGTAACCCTCTCTAGATG
>JAVQKI010162396.1:0-14265 GCA_036025975.1 Nematalosa erebi
ATATATATATATATATATATATGACAGAGGAGGCCAGACTTGACAGTATGAGGACATGTGATGAGGACATACAAAGATGAAATGATGGGTAATGTCCATTAGTAGCAGGCCCGCTCCTGATAACCACTGTGACCACTATAAACAGTATAGATTAATACGACATGGAAAGGGCACGTTTCAAACATGGGGCGTGGAATAAAGCACAAAACTATACTGTATATTCTTATGAAAGAGAATGATTGTGACCTTTAATATTTCAATGCTTGAGAAAGGCCCCAACATCTGTTTACCCTTGCGCTTTCTCTTTCTCTATCCCCAACTCTCCCTCCTCTTAATATCTCTCCCTCCTCTTAATATCTCTCTCTCGCTCTCGAACAGGACCACCCAAAGGCTTTTACTGACACTTCACTGCCTACTGAGATGGATGACATTTCTCTGTCACTTTCTCTCTTTCTCTCACTTTCACTCTATCCCTCTCTCTCTCTTTCTCTTCATCTCTTTTATGTCACAAGCTGCCCACAGTGCTCTAGCCCCGGGCAACACAACACATTCTTATTCATACAGTTAATTACCCGGCATTCTGAAAGTTGCAGAACGCCTTGCCAAGAAAGTCCGAGTGGCAGGTTGCCCAACCTGAACGAGAAAATTTCAAGCCTCTCAAATTGCATTGCAGCTGACATGAATGAAAATGATACTGTATTTACAATGGAAAAAAGCTTGCACATTTAAGGGCAAACCTCATAATGTTTCCTGCATATTGGATGATATTTGTCTCTTTATTTCCCTACAGGTCAGTTCTGTAAGGAAACAATTTCAACACAAAAGCATAATTACAATTTGTGTGGGTATAATGCTGCCATTCCCACAACAAATATGAGCCTTGGTTAGCACAAGTTCTTTGGTGCGACAGCTGAGACAGAGGACACAACAGAGGTTATCCTTTGATAAACTGTCCCATGAGAGATTCAGCCTTCAACTTTATGACAACACCATAGCAGTCCTGCGACTAACAAGGTGACGAGAGACAGCTCCGTTTAGCTTTTTATGGTCCCCTCTCACTGTAACCTTCCCCACACACTATTGATATGCGAGGGAGCACCTGAGGAGCTCCCTCCCTCACCGAACTGCGGGCGGCACCAAAACGTATTCAGTCCGAAGCTGGGCCAGACCTCGCGAGTTTGGGCCAGACCAGGGCCAAGTCTGCATTGGCTGCCAGCAGCTATCGGAGCCTGCTGGCCAGCCTCCTCTGAGCCAAGGACCGGGATTGCCAGTCAGCTGTGGTCAGCAGTAACGCGAGCGCAGGAGCTGACGTGGCAAACTGTACGCCGTGCAGGAACATGAGAGGCGGCAGTCAGTCAGTCAGTTGCAGCGCAAAGGCCCCCGCGGTCTTCACCACAGCTTCAGCCCCATCAGCTCAGGCACACCACAGGGTGGTGTGTGATTGAGCACACTTAAATAGAATAACTAAGTTGCAATCAAATTTATTCTACTCCTCTCCTTACCACCACCACAACCACCATCATTAACCATCCCCCTCCCTTTCAACTTTAAAGCACTGCAGGTTTAGTATTAGACTAATGCAGAGGTAAGGGAGGCCCTGCAGAACAGGACACTAGTCTGGTTATATCAGTGGGTGAGGAGCATGTTCAGAGCAGGGGGTTGGATACTCAAAGGCAAGTTCGAACTGTTATGACTTGGGCACATCCCCTCAGAGGCTTGGTCTGAGGAAGGAAGGCACAACAAAAAAACAAACATACCAAACTGTCTCTTCCTTCTCATCTTGTGCCTCTTTGTCCCTGCTCTAGTTAGAAGGGAGCTGGACACAAATATTTGTTCAAATATAAACTTTGGACACCAGAGCACAACCAAAATAGAACTACAGTGGATCAAGAATGCGTCCCTCTTCCCCTAACAAGCTAGAAATGGAGCGACTGTCACACCATCAAATAAAGCCGGCAATACATGACATTTGAGCTTCAGCAAGACACTGGGTAGCTACTTATTTCATGAGTAAAGCTAATCACTTTCACAAACTGCGAATGATGGATGAACAAGAGCCATTTTAATATTATGTCAAAATGAAAGTGCTTGTAAATGACCATTAGAGTTCAATACTTGCAGATGAATAATTACAGTCGGTGCCTCTTAACAACCTCTGGGCCAGCCCTTTACAAGTGAACTAATATCAGTGTAATCCCAAGATATGACTACACATTTAGTTAGCAAAAATACATCTGATCCTGGACAAGTATCTCTGTGTGTGTGTGTGTGTTTGTGATGCATCTTTTCATCATTGCTGTAATGCCAACTCCATGACAACAACTTCCAAGAGACATTCCACAGTCAGCTCCCTTCACTCCTGACACCTGAGGGGTGAGGTAAGATGGTCAGCAGCTGACGCCACTGAAAGATCTGACTGTCCTCTGGCACGGACCAGGTCCAAGCCATATTCGGCTGCTGTGTCATTCGCTCCCTGGAACACCAGCAGGACTTTTATGTCCATCACACCTTTCCCAAACACGAGGCATACAACAGTGTCATTCGAACCACTCTCTCTCACTCACTCACTCTCTCTCTCTTTCTCTCTCTCTCTCTCTCACACACATACCACACACACACACACACACATACACACACACACACAGCTCTGACAGCTCTTGACCAGCTCTGATGAAACAAACCCTCACATCAGGTAAGTTCCTGGTTGCTTCAGTTATCAAAAACAGATGCCTCCTAAGATATCATTACACAACAACAAAAGAGTTCTCACATCACCACAGAGTCATAACTCTGCCATGTAGCTCCTTCCCTTCAGCCATCAGACTCCTGAATACTGCAAAACTGATCAGAATGTTTTACTTCACTTCACAACTTTGTTGTGCGGTAATAAGGAATTGTCTTTATATCTTATCTCTTATTCTACAGAGGGGATACACTTTATTTGACGGCGCAACATTTGGAGATGCTGAGTATGCAAGAAATGAAGAAGTGCACTGTTTTACTTCATGAAATATGGACCTTAATAAGGAAGCTAAGGTAATTGTTGATAAGAGGAAGTTTGCCCCTCTGGGACATTCCGGAATCTAGGTGGAACTAAGAATATCGCAGATTTGATTTGATTGGCCAGGCTCAGCCCCTGTGTTTTTTATATGGTTTGACATCAGAGAGAATGTGAAATGCTTTGATTCATTAGGTGTTTGATGTTTGATATCAGCAGATAATTATGAACAACCATGAAAGAGCTTGTTCGTTTCCATTTACCCTTTTCCGTTATGTCTTCTTTTCTAACTTATACAGGCTTGCTTCTATCTCTCCTTGACAAGCTAAACTTATTTAACCCCTTCAGAAAAGGCATGAGAGAGGGGTCAACACTGATAATGACAATCAACGGATCTGAGGAGTCTGGATGTAAAGAGGCTGGTCTGTAGATAGCCAATGAATCAGAAGTGTTGTACACAGCAGCTCACTGTATCACAACATACACGGAAGGAAAACAACATAGCCTGCTAAGATTTTTAAGTCACTGACAGAATTTCCAGTATCCGTCACAAGTGCCTTTGGAGTGTTTTGGGAGGAGGGCAGTATACAGTTGGCCACAATCAAATTTATGCTCTATACCACACCACTGCTGCTAAAAGCTTACAGTGAAGCTGCATTCTATAAATATCCTGGATTATACATGTCTGCAATAAATCTATTTAAAAGACTAGTACTGGCACCCCAGCAGCAGAGGAAAGTCTGGTGCAAAAGGAGGCATTATCGTGATTATCAATATATAATCAAATAATAACAGATTAATGTGTTTCAGACCTCTCTGATGGTGGAGGGCGTTTCATGGAAGGCGATTACGAAGGGAGCTTGGTCAAAAATGAAATTGTCTGCTAGAATGACTCTCCACAACTGGAATGTTTAGCTATAGTATTGGACACTACAGAGTTGTATGGACGTCTTGATTTGCACATTTTAATAAAACAGTAGCCTACGCTCACAGATTGGCGATGTGATATTCAAACTCTGGAATTGTGGTGAACTGTTTATGGGTGCGCAAAAATGGGACATAGGAGTGCATGAGAAAACCTCCAAGGATGAGAAAAATATCCTGTATTTGAAAGAAAATACACGTTTGATTCACAGAAACATATTACACCGATAAATCCTTTGTACAGTGCAAATGGCAATGGGTGACCACCACCACCCTTCACAAACCTAATATAAATAAGCCCTTATACAACTAATGTACCCAGGTTCCATGTTCAAGTTTGGAATAATGACTGACACTTGCATAAATAATATGTTTGATTATGAAATGACGAATAAAGCACAAAAAACTACACTTGTTCCAACGCAACACGATTCTCGCCTTGTCCTCACTGCAGGAACACGAGAATCTCTATAAGCGTACGCGCCCATTAACCAACGGCAGATACACTATTTCGTTAGTCTGTACTATCACTGAATTCTTCTGACAGCATATCCAATGAATATGAACACGGTTACGCACAAAGCAGCCGACCTAGAAGCGTAATTCCTGGCAGTTACCGTTACACTATAGGCACCTTTACGCAATCTACTGTAAGCTACTTGGTATTACAGATTTGAGCTTGTCTCGCTACGTACTGATTTCATTTACGAAAGTAATGCTTAATTTGGATTAGATCATTAAGTTAAGTTCAGTTAATTTTAGGTGAAGCAACTTCGTTGACAATTACTTCGTTGGGCATTACTAATTACTAATTGCTACTATGGGACTGACAACAAGATCATAGTCTACTCAAAAATGACAGATCTGACATGTCTCTTTAATTATTTGCACGGTAAAAGCCACGATTTACAGAATGACTACTCAGTTTAATCAAAACATACGTCAGCACAAAACCGTACCCAAACTTGACAGAGGGACATGGTTCATATTAGGGAAGAAGTAACCCCACACAATAAATTTGACGAGACTGTAATTTTGAGTATGAGCGAGGACTTACTTTTCCTGTAAAACATTTTCTTTGATCGCTCCCAGCGTGGGGTGACTGTTACTCTGTTGCAGTCTGCAGGTGGCCAGGTGCCTCTGATGTTGGTCCTTCAAACAAGCATTTTCTTTGCAAAGATCGGTGACTTGCTGCTCAAGCTCCTCAATCCGATTCTTTTGCGTCTCTAACAACTCCTGTTGGGTCTCGATAATTTTATTCAGCTCTTTCAGGTATTCCGCCGCCTTGCTTGGGTTTTCGGTCGGGTTTTCCATTTCGCGATATGACTGTTGCCAGTCCATGGGCCAATGCTCCCTGCTCAATTGCGTCTACGATTGGGTGCCGTCAAATTCCAAGTCGGTGCGCTTCCTCCGCTCCGCCATTGTTTTTGTTTAGTGGGGACTGGGCGAGTAAAGAAGTTGGCTTGGCGTTCGTGAGCAGCAGCGCGCCGTCCAGAGGCTCTGCACCACAATAACTAACCGCCGTTCACCACGCCGTGGACGGGAAATCAATTTAACCCTTTAGTGCCACTCACTACATCACGCTTGCTACATCTGCATTTATTTTACTGCCTGTGATGATATGCGATTTATACAGAATGGTGATACGTGTATATAGCGAAATTGTATTTTTACGACGACAGTCGCCAGCTGAGCTGCCCAGCTCCAGTTCATTCAACAGGTATGCCCACCTGACCCGTGACGCACCCTCTGACCAATTAGAGCAGTTTGTCAAAACTAAGCGCTTTATGTAATGCAATGTGTCATTTGCTGTGTGTACTCCCTTTCTCTCTCTCCCACTCTCTCTCTCTCTCTCTCTCTCGCACACACACACACACACACAGACACACACTCACACTCCATCTCTCTCTTTCTCTCTCTCTATCTCTCTCTCTCTCTCTCTCTCTCTCTCACACACACACACACACACACACACACACACACACACACACATACAAATAGAAAATAGGAAGATAGTCTCCATGGAAGTCATACAATATTCAAGCACCATTCTCATTCTGTCAGGCTGTTCTGTAATATGTCTGAATACTAAGCACACAGACAGATAGCACCAGTCACTTGCAGTGTGCATGAAGACTTCTGAAAAGGAAATAAGCATTTCGGTAACATAATTCATCAGATTTTTATGGAACTTAATCTCTGAATTTAATCCCCTCCCATATCATACCAAACAATGGTATGCACATACAGAACACAGAAACAAGCATGTGTGAACACACACATTCAAGCATACACACACACACACACACACACACACACACACAGCAGAGAGACAGAACAAGAGGAGAGGCCTGAACTATGGTGATGTGACATGACGTCCAAAATCACTCTCTCCTAATTGCACAAGACAATTAAATGCCGTACGCCTCTTGAGCAACAGGGAATGGTTGTGTGTGCTTTGCCACAACAGATTTAATGAAATCATTTATTCCCATTCACAGATGTAATGACTGCTCACGTTCTGCCATGTAAATGAAACTCATTTGTGTGAGAGTGAAAATTCCCTGATCTCTCTCTCTCTCTCTCTCTCTCTCTCTCTCTCTCTCTCTCTCGTCTCTTATGCCCCTTGAAGAATAGTGTCCTCTGGTGGTGAAGTGCGAGTATGGCATATTGGGGCCATTGGAGTTCCACCTGGCAATTGATCCACTGTAAATTTAGCTGCATACCAAAGGTGAATTCCAACCAGAGTAGCAACCATTATTGTTGTTGTTTTGTTGCAACAGCTGTTGTTTTTGTTGTTGTCAGTGTTGTTAGTGAGCCTTTCATTTCCATATTTTTGTTAGAGGGCATGATCTCTGAAAGGATGTTTGGATATTGAATCTCTTTGTGGAACACAGGCAGCAGTTCCTGTACAGTTTTACTAATAGAGTACATCACCTGCGCGCGCGCACACACACACACACACACACACACACACACACACACACACACACACACACACACACACACACACACACCTACATATAAAAATACTTTTATTTGATTAAACAAACTAATCTAATTAATCACAAAATAACATTTAAGTTAATCATGATTAATCACAATTAATCACACATTTAAAGTTCCAGAATTCTCCTTTATTTTTTTGTGAAGAAAGAATGTCACACATGTCCCTGGTTAGTAGCCAGGCTAGCGCCACCTAGTGCTTCTGCTCAATTTCTTTTAGCTCCTCCATAACGATGTGAAAACATACATTCTGATTCCAGTACTCTCACAGGTGATGCATCAGGCTATCTGGTTAGCGCAGGCTTCAGCAAAGTGGAGCTCCTCGGTTTCCTTCACACCTGACGCGAAAGACTGTAGTTGCCACAGGTTGTCTATGACAGGGGTGCCCAGGGGTGACAGACCACATGATTTGTTAAAGCCCCATCCCTGTACTTGTAACCCAGATATGTAAGCTACAGTATACACACTCCCCATTGCTTTAATCTGCTGCGTCACAATCTACCATAGTTTGGTCTTTTCCTTGTACTCTCATTCAACGTGTCCATCAGCTCTTTTATAAATGCCATATAATCAAGCATCTACAACTGTCATTATACTGCTTGTATTAAGTGTCAATAATATTTGGCATTGCCCTGTTGCAGTCGTTTTCCTGTTATACATAGTTCTGCGCCGAATGTGTCTGCGTTCTCGTAGCACACTTCACCAAATCGCTTTGAGTGGATCTATCTACCCTTCAACCACGCAATCTAGTCTAGGGAATTCATTTTTCATGCTTTCATTTTAACATTACTGTCAGAAGAGACACTGCGTATTTCTACAACCTTTATGTTGTTGCAAAAAATATATCAGAACTATTTACAAGGTTTCTGGGCAGGCAGTGTATGTCCTTTTAACAAGCAAACTTTCCATGACTGCCTAAAAAGTACTGACTGCTGAAGAAGCACTGAATTTAGAACATTATTGAAAGATAGCCACAGTACAATCGAGAAATCCTGCCACTGAATTCAAAATTATGCCTTAAATTATTTACAAAGTCTACAGGGTGGACTAGCATGTTGCTGAATGTATCTACAGGGGGCTGCTGAAATACACCAGCAAACATAACAAAGTGAGTGGACAAACTCGACCAATCACAGTCCTTGTGGTGAGTGTGAGATGGTGTGATAGGAAGGGGGCTGCGGGTAGTATGACGTATGCGTCTGCATGATTACTTTTTTGGAAAAAAAAAAGCTTGTTCAATTTTTTACATTAATCACATGTGTTAACACGTTCATACTGACAGCACAAAAAAATACACATGCTCACATTGTTTGTTTAGCCTATTGTCAGTTTGTACACACATATACTGTACACTCCTAGGTGCACAGACAGGCACACACACACACATACACACACACCCACACTCCCCTCCATACACACTCTAACACACACACACACAAGCATATGTACACATACAGACACACACACATACACAGACACTCTACACACGCCCACACGCAAACACTCAAGCTGAGTCCTGTGTATGGCACAAAACTCCCCTCTTCTCTTGCGCTGCACCTCTCCTTCTGCAGATAGGAATCTCAGGGGCCCTAATGAGGGAGAGGAGCTGAGAGATAATGTGCATAATTCACCCCAGCCTCTGTGATCATACAGATGGAGGCATCTTCAAAGCCAAGCCAAAGATGACAGAAACTGTGTCCGAGGTGCGGCGGCACACTATTGAGGACGTGTTCTGTTCAGGTGACTATTTTTAGACTCCTCTGTCTTTCACTGATTCCTGATTCCTTGAAGTCCTTCTTTTACCTCATGAGAGGGAGAAAGTGAGAAAATAGAGAGCGTGACATGCTGTTTGAGAGAGAGAGACAAGAATAAAAAGGGTGTGCGCGTAAAAGAGAGGAACTTCTGAAATGTTTTGTTGTTTTAGCTAGACCAGGAAACAAACCATGTTTACAACCCAGGCATGTCAGTCATTATTACATGTAAACCAATCCTTATATGAAACTTTTCACAAACATGTACAGTATTTTAGTGTGTATTTTACATGATTATGAAGGCGCATTCAGGCTATCTGCCTGCACAAGTTATGCTTGGTGATGTGATGGAGAAAAGTTATGTTTTTTTTAGCAGTACCTGACAAATAGCATTTTTCACACAGAACCTGTGCAGGCTTGAGTTTTGTGCCCCTGAGGTATTACATAACAAGCTTCCAAAAGTTGCAAAAGAATGGAGGTGCCATTGAAGTGGCATTCTCTTGGGCAGGTTGTGAGGTAGCAGGGGAAAAGTACAACCACATAACAACCACAAAGTGTCTGTCTTCCCAATGGATAGGAGAGGAAACAATACAATTGAGGAAACAATACAATCTGGTCACATGCCCGTATCACCATAACTGATGCCATGGGAGAGGCGGATTTCATTCTCTCCCTGTTGGGATTCGGTCAAGTCTTTGGAAACAGGTGTTGGAAGAACACCCCCAGCAGTCATGAATTGGTTTTATAACAGTAATGCAGGAGTGTTGAGACGATGGTGAGAATCATATTGGATGATTTTGAAAATCTCAAGGTCAAAGTAATGGCCTATGCAATACAAAAGCACCATATGTACCCTATGTGGAAGATATGTGTGCCAAAGGCTGTAAAAGAGATGTATTTATGAGTTTAACATACATAACACAATGCGCTGATTTGTGATTTGAATTGAAGCCTTATAGAGAAATGTGAGACAATCACCACAAGGATAAGAGAATAGAATAGGTATCATGCAAGAGATTACTGTATGTGAGTGTGTGTTCATATGTGTGTGTGTTTGTGTGTGTGTGTGTGTGCGTGCGTGCGTGTGTATGTGTGCGTGTGTATGTCTGTGTGTTTGCTTATGTGTGTGTGTGCGTGTGTTTATGTGTGTGTGTGTGTGTGTGTGTGTGCATGTCTCTGTCTATGTCCTGACAAAGCACTATCCTCTCGATAGCTGCAATCATCTCCCCCCATCTCCGCTGCTGTACATTCCAGTATCACAGTCATTTTTTACAGCTGGAGCTTATCTTCCTCCCTTGTCTGCTCCCATTCAACAATGTCACCACAGCCGCACCTTCCATTAGGCCCTGCTGGTCAATGGTCTTCCGTCCGTCTCTACCCAGAGGACATATCCGCAGATCTCCCTGTCCTCTTGCTCTTTACCAGTCCTTGTCCCCCTCATTCTATCTCTCATTCTCAGTCTCCTTTTGTCCACATAAAATCACTGTTTCTATCGAACGATCCTTTATTGCCACTTCGCTTGTGTCCTTCCTGGTGCAAAATTACCTTTTAGTTCCACTGCGACTCACATAAATGTCACTTGTAATGCAAACATGAGCTACCGTGAATTTCCATACAGCCGTGTTACAGTTCAATATAAGTCATGGTGATTGAAAATATGTCAGAATAGTAATGCAGAGCTAGACTCTATGAGGTGGAATCATTTTGCAGGTCACTCCCCTGTCATTGGGATCCTTTGGTGTCTCTGATCAATAACGACTTGAAATTAATGTAATATTTGTGTCTGAGAGATATCAAGAAAATGTAATGATAGCATGGTGATTAACTGTTGGACCAAAACCTGGAAAAAACTTAGCCCTACAAACAGGACTTTAGCCCTACAAACAGCTGCACTGATTAATTTTTTTTCTTGTGTTATTTTCTTTTTCTAGTTCCTTCTCCTGAGAATTGCATCGCAGAACAAGGGAAACCCTGAAGAGAGCATTTATCACATTAATTATTGATCAAGAATATGGATCTATAAATATATACCTACCATTGAGACTAGGTTTATCCGTGTAACTGGCATGATCATGGCAAGGAATGACAGCCATGACGGTATGAAATTAGCATTATTTCCCAGTTTGTGAGTTTGTGAGCTTATTGATTCTTTAGGGTGCTGCATGGATGGCTTTCTCTAAAGCTCAATGCTAGCACAAGAGCTCTGCAAATCCACTGCATATTGATATGAGGAGAAGAGAGAGGGAACTGCATTCAGTGCCTCTTTTTGTAGGGCTGACAAAGCATTTTTACTAAACAGCGAGCTCTCCTCTGTCAGTCATGTTAGCATCTGTCTGTCTGTCTGTCTGTGGCTCTTACACTCACTGTTTCTCTTGCCCTTCCTTTACCTCTCATTCTATTGCAATGCCAAGGCGATTGTACTTTTGAGTTTGGGTGTGTGTTTCAGTGTGCGTGTGCATTTGTGTGCACGCTTGCGTCTGCATCTATAAGAGTGTGTTTGCACAGTCAGTCCATGCGGGTGCATTTGCCTTTGTATGTATTTGACATTCAGCTTCTTTTTGTTTCTCATCCATTACAGCTTCCTTTGGCATGGCAGTGAGCAGTACTGAGGCCAAGAGCTCATCTCAGTTCTCTCTACATCCCCTCCCCCCATCTCTCTCTCTCTCTCTAGGTCCCTCGTTCCTCACTCCCTTAAGCCAATGGCAGGCGGGCTGTCTGGTGGCTTGCAGCCTGATAGAATGCAAGCCAACAGCATTAGTGCAGCAATCTCCACCATATGGCCCCAGTGTCGGGGCTGTCATCAGAAGATTAAGACAAGTGTCAAAAAGCCCCCAGTGCCTAAGGTGCAGCCACTGCCAGTGCCCCTCCGCCCGCAATGCCACATCAGGAAAGCCACATCAGCTGCTGTCTGTCTCTCTCGCTCTGTGTGTGTTTGTATGCGTGTGTGTGTTTGTATGTGTGTGTGAATGTGTGTGTTGACAGCCACATAACGAACTGATGCATATTGTCAGGTGGTGTGGGCCGTTCTGCCTAGGGATGCGTGCCATGAAAATAATACACAAATATACTCATGAACAACACACACACACACACACACACTCATTCATTCACTGATCCATCACTCCCCGCCCACCTTACACACACACACTTACACACAGTGACGTGACGCACCACAATCAGTTCTCTTTGAAAACTGGTAAGATGTGGGAAGGAAACACATTTAAACTTTATTTGAGTCGGAACGAAGGATTTATTTTCTCACTGTTTTCCTCTCTTTACCTGCTCTAACTACACAAAAGCAGAAATCTCTGGGGTTTACACTCTCCTCTTCTCAGCAGACTTAATTGAATTCTCAGTCATCTCTGTTTATTTGCCAGACAAACATCAATACAGAAAAAAGTCAGCATGTAAGAATCTCTGTGGGAAAAAAGGTGCTCTTCCCACATCTAAATGAGCATCCGTCAGTGTATATTTGTGCATCTTTTTATGTTTATGTGTGTGTGTTTGTGTGTGTGTGTGTGTGTGTGTGTGTGTGTGTGTGTGTGTATGTCTTTCAGTATGTGTAAATATACCTATTTGTTTTGCCATACTGACAAGAGGTAAACGGTATCGAGAGTCATCTATACAAAATAGTGATTGAATCCAGTTGGAGCTATCATGCCTCCGTTTACAGGAGTCGCCAGCATGCTCATCGGGCTCAATCACGCTCCCATCAAAAATTCATGGGGCACTGCTGTGCAGCTCAGACACACACCGGCACAGCAACGCACAAACGCAACCAAGCCCATCTGCAGAGATTTCAGCAGGGTACACTTTAGACAGCACTTCTCTACTCACAGACTCTTATTCCATTCATCCCCATTTATATTCAGTCTCTTGTTCAAATCAGTTGAGCCAAACCATTCCAAAAGAGCTATGAAGACCTTGATACACCTGAACATAAAAAAATTTTAAGAAAGAGAAAGAAAAGTCAGAGTAAAAAAAATGTGGGTCTCAATGGAGCACGATGCTGGTGTCACTGTGGACTGGGAACGGATTGCCTCATGGGAGTTTTAAATATGTATGGTAAGGGAGAATTCATTAGTCAATCCCAGAATAGGGACACATCGTCCAACGTTACACTAATGGTAGGGATGGGTTTGTTTTTGTGAGGTAGGATTGTGAATGTGAGGTATGGGCATTGGGTCTCAGAAGAGTATAAAAAGTACTACAAGAACCCCAACCCCCTCAACCCCACCCACCCACCCATGTGCAAGTCCAGTTTTACATAGTCTCGACCACAGCTGTACATTCACTTCCATTGTATTTAATATAATGGCTACATGTTTAGGAAAGTCAGACCAAAGCTAGTTTATTTGCATGCTAACTGGTTTCACTGGATATCTGGACAACAGAGTGATTAGATGTTTTAGGCCTAAAATCACTGCACTTGCTTCTTCACATTCTGTTGTTGTTTCCAGGTCATTCGAGATATTCTAGGCTAAAAGTATTACACACAGCTTCTTTGAAGTTTCTCTCCAGACAAATCCTACATGGGCCACTCTGAGCTTGTGTGTTTTACCAGTCCATCTTCAGCAGCACACAGTGCCCGAGTGAGGCGCTGTAATGTTCCATAGTGGTCTGACTGAACTGGACAAAATCTAGCAGAGTGCAGATGCACTCACCTCAGCCACCCCTGATGGATTTAGAGACAGAGAAGCAGATCTGGCTTAGACCTGGCTCCAGTGTGGCTGAGAGTCAGTTGGCTGCATCCAGTCAGCAGCACTTTCCAATGAGAGACAGGATGTGTGCCTCCTAAGCATTAAGCTGGATGAAGCGGTTGCAGACGAAGCCTCCCCAGGTGCGCTCTTTGTCTGGTACACTGCTGTGCCATCATAGGGGGGCTGACAAAGTGATGTTTTCATTTTTTTTCCTCCTCAATTATATAACAACAAGAAAGAAATTTATCAAACAACCCATCACAACAGAAATGAAGAATTATCTCATTCAAAGCAGTAAGATTGCTTTTTTTGTCTCATCCATGCAGTCAGATTTGGCCAAATATAGCCGACAGAACAGAAGGGAGGCTTATTTCGGGAAGCAATGACTTTGCGTAAGTGCAGCACACGTAGGGCACCAGGAATAGGCAAGTAGATTGCTTATCCATCCCTTCAAACCACCCATGCTCCTGTGCTCCACTGTGATGTTTGCACAATGTGCAATGTGTCCTCGTCAGAGTACAAAGCAGGGCAGAGTGTTCTGACAGAAACCTTGGCCCACATCTAGAGGCTGTATATCTCTATCCCCATGAAATCTCTACTGGAAAAAAAAATTAAACATTTTCTCCAATTTCAAGGGGGAAATATGGTCATGCAGGAGATAATTTTTCTCCATTAGTGGGGGGTTAAGTTTAGGTGCGGTTCACGCGATGCTCTTAATTGTACTCATTTGTCATTTATGAGATCATGTCTAAATGCTCCAAAAACATACACAGTTGCACCTCATGTACTATGTAGCTGGAAAAATCAACTGAGTGTCATGAAATTGTCAGTGTGTTATTTGACTGGAAAATTATTTCATGAATTGAGGTTAAAACAATTAGTAATG